>OZ030005.1:120539552-120627052 GCA_964023405.1 Apodemus agrarius | reverse complement strand
TTTGTCCATTCTGGCTTTGGGCTCTGACGTTTGTAAGATGGGAACAAAACACCCTTTGGAGTTTTTGTTTTTTAATGTCAAGCCCTGTTATAATTGTATTATTAATATCAAAATATCAAAGAGCTGGCTGTACAAATGTGTATCAGATTCCAAATGTGCTATTGGTTGGTTGTTTTGGGGTACCATGTCAGAGTTAGCTCAGCTTGGGCTGGGGAAATGGGCCAGTGAGTGCCTGCCATACAAGCTTGATGATCTGAGTTTAGATCCCTGAGCCCATGTGGGAAAGCTGGGCACAGTGGTACCAACTGCTAACTCTGCACTCCTGCAGAGAGGTGAGAGTGATCCTGGCAGCCCAGAAGCCAATGGGGCTGCTTGTCTGCAGAAAGCAGAAGACAGAGCCTGTCCTGAACAAGGTGGGAGGTGAGGACCAGTACATGGGGTTATCCTATTACTCCACACAATCCCTACGGCAAGCATGTGCCCTACTACACACACACACACACACACACACACACACACACACACCATATGCATGAACATACAAAAAATACATAAATGTTCTCTGGACAGATCAGGGAGGGGCTTTGAGACACCAGAGGAATCTCTCAGACTTAGGATAGAAGGACTTGCTGTAAGGGACCCTCAGGACCAGGTTGGGGCGGTGAGGCACTGCTGACTCTGCATAGGAAGATTAAGGACAATAGATTGAAACTGTGACAAGTTAGGTACACTTCTGTCCCAAAGGTTCTGGGTTTGTCATGTGAAAACACAAGGGCGTCCTCCCGGGGTTTGGTATCAGACTGTGTGTATGATGTGCCCCTAATAACAAAAGAGAGAGCCAGATGACATTGAGAGGAAAGAGGCTAGAGGGAGGGCTTGGGAGAGATGTGAGAGTGAGGAAGTGAAGACTCCAGAGGGCTCTGTCCAGGGAGAGGGAAAGAATACAAAGCCCTTAGAGTAGGAAATGTGGGGGAACATCAGCACAGAAGCAGGACTGGGGAAAGCAACGCAATGGGCATAAAATGATGGCGGTGGCCCCAGTGATGCTCCTGAACTTGGAGAAGAGGAAAGGAGGGAGAGGTGGAGCAGTGGCAGCCCTCTGGCTCTATTCCTGGGGCCCCTTACCACCAAGAGCCCCGCCCTATCTCCTGCTCCTGGGGCAGGACTCTCTAGTTATCTGGGATGAGTTTTCAGACCCAGACAGTGAGCCTGCAAGGAAAGGGGGGATGTTCTGAATTCCTGACTGCAGGTCATCTGAGGCCATTAAGGGCTGACACTGCTAATTCTAGCCCCGCCCAAGGCTCCAGCCTCTCTACTGGGAAGGTCCTGATGACTCAGGGTTCACAGGGCTAGTCTAACAGGGTCTCAAGAACTAGGACTTAGGTGTCAGTTCTAGGGACTTCACATCAAGAGGAAATCAGTCTTGGAAGGGAAGGACCTAAAGAGAGAAGAAATCCTCAGCATTGACCTGAGCTGTTTCAGACATAAAGAAAGGGACAGCTCTCTGCTGATCTATGACCATAGTAACTGGGGTCCTGAGGGTATAAGTCTTCACAGAGGAAGGCTTGTCTAAAACTCTGTCCCTCTGCTTCCCACATGACCATTGGACTGCCCACCCGTAGCCACAGGTTCCCCTTGGCAGAGAAACAAGACTTGAGAAGGGTCTGGCCTGGGGACGGACACCGGGAGGATGAAGGGCAGGCAGCCCGGGCACAGCAGAGTAGTCACCACAGCCGGCTTTGTGAGGGAGGAGTTCACTATTGAATTTCTTAAACTTTATAGTTGGATTTTTCATATAAAATAACAAATAGAGAAAAATTATCAGGTAAATGAATATTTGGCACTGCTCAGAGTTGAAAAAGATTTTGCTCTCTGGGAGAAGATGTATCCTAAATGACTGGAGAGGGTCACAGTTACCTGGGGTCAGTTCTCGGGACTGACCTAGGCAAGGACTGCCTCTCAGGGGAGAATACCCACAGATCTCCAGGCATCTTGGATTACATTCTCATTTGTTTGGGAATTCAGACAGGGTCTCATTTATAGCCCAGACGGGCCTTGAATTCATGATTCTCCACCTCCCTCTACCCCCTCAAATGTTAGTATTACAGACATGAGCCACCATGCCTGGATTAATCACACTCTTTAAATACTAACTGCTTTCCACACCCTTCAGATGGACTTTTAGCAAATTGTTTCTTTACGAGTCTGGCACTTTGTCTAGCGTGGACCCCACCTTGCCACCTACAGCCCTTACAGGAAAGGCAGGGTAAGATGTTCCAGACCTGCTAGACACCTGCCCCTAAGAAGCTGGTCTTGTTTGCTCAGCAGGTGAGGCTCAACGGGTTAAAGAACAGTGGGAGGGCTTGGAACTGGTATAAAAGCTCTGGAAATTTCTACAAGGTTAGCACCTGCAACTTCTAGGGGGAAGGTGAGTTGGGAGATATTCATATGTGATTAGAAAAGACAATGTCTAGACTGTAGCAGGGGAGACTTGAGTGTCAGCTCCTGGATGTGAGCTATTCTGGAGTGCAGAGATGTCTGGTTTTGTTGAAGAGATGCTTGGGAAGATGGATATGGACAGTTTGGCTGGCTGAGACAGGGTTATGACACACAGACAAGTTGCCTGGGCTCTGATGTCTTGAGCTCACAGATGCCCCTCCTATTAGCCTCTCTCAGCTCCACCAGTTCGTCTCATTCCTGGCTTTGGTACATTGTCTTCTGTCTTCTTCTTTGCTCCTGAGGTGACATAGAGGTGCCTCTAAAATCTTCTTTGCCTTGATTTTAGACTAGAATGATGCTGGTGACCTAACTGTGCCTCAGATACCTCATAGACCACCTGACTGTGTGGAGGTTTTGCTCAGATTCTTTGTTCATCAGCTCAGCTGCCCCAGGACTCCGGGATGGCCTTTACTTCCTGTTCAGAAAGCTCTCTGGGGCCTTGTGCTGAGATGGAGGAAGGCTTGACTCAGCTTACAGAGACAGAGTTAGGATTCACCTCTGGGTCTGGAGAGAAGAGTGGCTGCAGTCACGTCAGGGAATGAGCCTTCTTTCCCCCTTCTCCCCTCTGCAGCCTCAGAATGTTGGCCATCGCCCTCTTGGTCCTTCTTTGTGCCTCGGCCTCTGCTGATTCCAGTAAGTGAAATGCCACAGGAGAGCATGTGAAGGCAGCCCGTGTACTGCCGCTGGCCAGGATTGTCAGGCGCTGGCTTGGGTGGTGGGAGGAAGGAGGGTAATGGGGAACAGCTGTGCTCCCAGAGCTTCTGTCCCAACAGACCTTTCTCTCCCCCTCTAATTCAGTCCAGGCCCTCCATCAGTGGAGAGTATGGAGGTAAAGGAGGAAAGAGTTTCTCACATTCTGGCAACCGGCTGTACGGCCCCATCACTGCCATCCGTGTCCGTGTCAACAGTTACTACATAGTAGGGTAAGAGTCTCTGTGTTTCTGACCGTTAGGGTCTGTCCAGGACCTTGCTAAGTTGGAAAGTTCTCATTGACCTTGGACCACAGGTGTGCACATGACCTTGGCAAGTGGTAATTACAAACCCCAGGAGACTCATTACCTGTGTTGGATTTCAAATGTGGTTAAAACTTTTTCCAATATTTCTGTTGAGCATCCTTTATCTTTGCTTGTTGTCTGTCCTGGAATAGCCCTATCCCACCCTCCAGCTGGAAACTTCCATCACATGAAGATCCAAACGTGTTTCCTTCTGTTCCATGTTCTGAACCATGAGACAGTTGTTGGCTTGCCTCTTCCCTGTCTGGCCTGGGCAGACTTCTGGTGTTTGAAATCCTAGGGCCTCTTTGAAGTCTGTATTGTGGGCAAAAACTTGTTGTCTAAGTGACTCTGAGAAACTTTTGTTCCACAAGCCTATTTGCCATCAAAAGAAGAGGTTGAGATTCTCTGCCTGGTCTCCTAGGGCTCGTGCAGCCTTTACAGCATATGGAATTTGTCCCCAGTCTGAAGATCTCAGCTTGTAGACTAAGAAGTCTTGATTTGCCAGGCGGTGGTTGCACACGCCTTTAATCCCAGCAATTGAGAGGCACAGGCAGCTGGATTTCTAAGTTCGAGGCCAGCCTTGTCTAAAAAGTGAGTTCCAGGACAACCAGGGCTATAAAGAAAGACCGTGTCTCAAAAAACCAAAAAAGAAAAAAGAAAAATTTTGATTTTATTTTTATTTTTTTCGAGACAGGGTTTCTCTATGTAGCCCTGGCTGTCCTGGAACTCACTCTGTAGACCATGCTGGCCTCGAACTCAGAAATCTGCCTGCCTCTGCCTCCCAATTGCTGGGATTAAAGGCATGTGCCACCACCGCCCGGCTTGATTTTCTTTTTTAAGATTTATTATATTACATGAATACCCTGTAGCTTTCTTCAGACACACCAGCAGAGGGCATCAGATCCCATTACAGATAGATGGTTGTGAACCACCATGACCACCATGTGGTTGCTAGGAAATTAATTTAGGACCTCTGCAAGAGCAGTCAGTGCTCTTAATCTCTGAGCCATCTCTTTAGCCCAGAAATGTTTTCAGTTATCTATGTTATGTTGGTGTACACATGCGTGTGGGTGCTCAAATGTCTCATTGTGCATGTGGAAGCCAGAGGGAGTGGGGTTCTCTCCCTCCTCGCATGCATCCTAGGGCTTGAACGTCAGACTTGGCAGCTAGTTTCCCTACCAGCTGAGCCATCTTGGCAGCCCAGTCCTGAATTTCGATAATCATGTCCTATGTGTTCCTTCTCTTCTCACCCCTGCCACCAGTCTCCAGGTGCGCTATGGCACAGAGTGGAGTGACTATGTAGGTGGCAAACAGGGAGACCTGGAGGAGATCATTCTGCACCCCGGGGAATCTGTGATCCAGGTGTCTGGCAAATACAAATCATACGTGAGGCAGCTGATCTTCGTGACAGACAAAGGCCGCTACCTGCCTTTTGGAAAAGACTCAGGCACAAGTTTCAACGCTGTTCCTCTGTACCCCAACACTGTCCTCCGCTTCTTTAGTGGCCGATCTGGTTCTGCCATAAATGCTATTAGCATGCACTGGGATACCTACCCTAGCCAGTGAAACCCACCTCCCTCTCTGGCAGAGGTGCTGTGGTAGGTGTGAGAACTCCCTCATCACCAAGCACCATGAAAGCATGAAAATAGCTTAATAAAAGCATATGGTTAAAGACAGTGTTTCTCTACATCCTAATTCTAGTAGAAATGTGTGAATCTTATTTCTGACTTTTTAAAAAATTAAATGATGTGGGGCAAAAAAGGGACCGGGGCGGGACCATGTATGGCGCGGGTCTGCATATGAGAGCTCTGGCACACAGAGCCTGCGTGGGGATAGGGGAACACAGGCAGGATGGCAGGCCGCACCGGGGTAGGGAGTGCTGGCTGCCTACCATCTGTGGAGCACGAGGCTGCCTGGCTAGCAGGGAGGGAGGTCCGGTTCAGAAGGTGGTGCCCTTTGGCATGGACAGGAGGCAGAGGCAGGCGGATTTCTGAGTTCGAGGCCAGCCTTGTCTACAGAGTGAGTTCCAGGACAGCCAGGGCTACATAGAGAAACCCTGTCTCGAAAAACCAACCAACCAACCAACCAACCAACCAAACAAACAAACAAACAAAAACCAAAAGAGCAGCTTGGTCGCCTGAGAGGTGGCTCAGTCCTTCCCTGGCGGCTGGAGACCCTGAGGCCGGCTCCGTGCTTCTACAAGGCTGGTTTTAGTAAGAGACAGTTCATGGTTTTAATGCTTTGTTATTAAAAGAATAGAAAGAGAAGATAGAGGAATAAAGAGAAGATAAAGAGATGAGGGATGGCCATGACCAGTTGGAAAGGGGAGGAAGAATGGAAAGGAGAAGCAGAGAGAGAGAGAGAGAGAGAGAGAGAGAGAGAGAGAGAGAGAAGAAGGAGGAGGAGGAGGAGGAGGAGGAGGAGGAGGAGGAGGAGGAGGAGGAGGAGGAGGAGGAGGAGGGGGAAGGGAGAGGGAGAGAGAGAGGGAGAGGGAGAGGGAGAGGGAGAGGGAGAGGGAGAGGGAGAGGGAGAGGGAGAGGGAGAGGGAATGGGAGAGGGAGAGGGAGAGGGAGAGACATGAGAGAGAAGAGAGAGGAGGGGAGAGAAGCCTCCTTTTATAGTGGGCTGGGTTACCTGGGTACAGCTAGGTAACTGTGGGGCGGGGAAAGCCTGGCTGTAGCCAGGTGACTGCAGAGGTGCAGTCCAGCCAGCACACTAGGGGCCTGGGCATGGCCACACGTGACTGACAACCACATGTCTCTCCTGTGTGTGGGGGGATGTTGTGGGGTGCTGCAACTGCGGCAGGGACCAGGATCCAGGGGGCAGTAAAATAATGTTTTTGAGACAAGGTCTTCGTACATAGTCCTGGCTGTCCTGAAACTCGCTATGTAGACCAGGCTGGCCTTGAACTCACAGAAATTGACTTGTCTCTGCCTCTGCCCCAGAGTGCTGGGGTTAGAGAGGTGTGCCTCCGTGCCTGCCTAGTTATCTGGCTACTGTGGAACATTAGACTGAGGGAATGGGAGGATGAGAAAGACAAGTGCTAGGGACTTTCTTTTCCCAGTTTTTTTTTTTGTGTGTGTGTGTGTGTGTGTGTGTGTGTGTGAGAGAGAGAGAGAGAGAGAGAGAGAGAGAGAGAGAGAGAAGGTTTCTCTGGGTGATCCTGGCTGTCCTGGAACTCACTCTGTAGACCAGGCTGGCCTCAAACTCAGAGATCCACCTGCCTCAATCTCCCAAGTGAAGGTATTAAAGGCACGTGCCACCACTGCCTGGTGGGGCTTTTCTTTATACTTCATCAAAAAGAGACAATATTCTGCCTTCACTGGCTCTTTCCAAGGATAACCCCTAAGGATTTTTCCTAATAGTTCAGAGGCTAGGGTAGGGCTCAGTTGCACCAACTTCCTAAAACTGTCTCAAAAATAAATAAATAAATCGAAAACAAAAGAGGAAGTTCTCTGTGAACCACACTAGGGCTCTAATCCAGAATTTGTGAGGTCAGGCCGGTCTGTCTACATAGTGAGTTCAAGGCTACCTCGGGCTATATAGTGAGACCCTCAGTAAGAGGCTTAGGGAGAGCTGGACGTGGTGGCGCATACCTGTAATCCCAGCACTTGGGAGGCAGAGGCAGGCAGGTTTCTGAGTTCAAGGCCAGCCTGGTCTACAGAGTGAGTTCCAAGACAGCCAGGGCTACACAGAGAAACCCTGTCTCCAAAAAACAAAAATCAACAACAACAACAACAACAACAACAAAAAGGCTTAGGGAGGAAGGATTGTCACAGGTTTAAGGCTAGCATGGGAGTATAGTGAAGACACTAGTCTTGAATACAGTGAGACCCTGTCCCCCACACCGGAATGCATGAGGAAATAGAGAGGCATGTCACAGAGGGGAGGGCTTCATTGTGGGCACTCATCAGTATAAGGGGTCGGTGACATTAAGGGTCACTAGAGAGTCAGCAAAGATATAAGTCACTTTGAAAATAATTATTAGAATCCCAGTTTCAAGTCCTAGACTATGAACAGTTTTAGTGGGTAGCAGCAGGGGTTACTGAAGTCTGGGGCCGCAGATGTGTGCCACCACACCCTGTTTTGCCATGCTAGGTGAACACTTTATCAACTGACCCATGTCTCCAAATGTCCCTTCTTTTAAATAGTTACAAGCAGGGGGTTATGCCATTGCTTTAATTTATTTATATGTAAATCATGTAACATCAAATACACTCCTTTAAAAGATGCAGTTTGGGTAGGGATATAGTCTGTGGCATATTCATATGTGTACATGTAATGCATGTGTGTGTGTGTGTGATGAGTGCGTGTGCTCACCTGTGTGGAGGACAGATGTTGAGGTCAAGCATCTTCTGGTGCTCTCCACCTTTTTGAAATTTTTTCTATTCTTCCTTTACTTACTCTTTTATTCATTCATTTATCTTTTTCCTTTCTGAGTGTGTGTGTGTGTGTGTGTGTGACTGTGTGAGTGTGTGAGTGTGTGGTGTGTGACTGTGTGTGAGTGTGTATGAGAGTGTGTGTGCGAGGGTAGACAGGCACACACAGCTGTGCACATGTGTCCATGGAGAGATCACAGTCAACACTACATCCTCTATCACTGTCTATCGTAACAGTTTTGAGGCGGGGTCTCTCACTGAACCTGAACCTTGCTGTTTAATCCAGCCTGGCTCCCCGGAGACCCCCCAGAGCCTCCCTGTAGCTGCTCCCCAGTGCTTTAGTTAGAATGGCCATGCCTGGCTCTTATGGGGTGCTGGAGACTTGACTCCAATCCTGTTGCTTTCACAGCCAGGGTTCTTATGCCCTGAACCATCTCTCCAGCACCACAGGTTAGATTTTTGCAGAAAAACATGTATTTGAAGAAATTTTTCATTTACTTAAAAAAGGTTTGGGCACTGGAGACACAGGTCAGCAGGTTGCTCTTGCAGAGGACCTGGATTCAATGCTCTACACCCAAATGTAGCGTCCATATAGACATACAGGCAAAACACTCACATTAAATAAAATTAATAACACTTGACATGGTGGAGTCCTTCTTTCACCCCAGCACTGGGAATGGAGAGTCAGGAAAACCTCTGTGAGTGTGAGGCTAGCCTGATCTACACAGTGAATTCTAAGACAGCCAGAGCTACATAATTTGGGGGCATGATGCCTTCTTCAGCATCCTTCCTACATGGTACAGGGGGTGTTTTCATGTCTGTTGCTGCTACATGATATCTTTGAAGAATTATTTAGTATTGGTGTTAGAGGTTGGAGGTGGTTCATCTTGACACCTTGAGAAATGTATTCACTGATTTCATGAGACACACAAATTACATAGCTGCCATGTACACAGTTTGCTGGTGTATTGTTAGTCAATATTCCTTGAGAGATTGTTTGGAATTCTAGCAGGAGAGCACAGTTATGCTCTAAACCCTTGGCTGGAGAATGGTCCTCATCTGTTCATGAAGGTCATCCTCTTCAACCAAGAACGCAGGAACACACATGGAGCAGTGATGGAGGGGCGGGACCCCGACTGATCCATAGAGTGATGACACGGGCCTACACAGAACGTTCCAACCTAGCCTGGAGTACTGAGTGAGAATACATAGCTGGAATTTGCTATGTTGAAGGCTCTTCTCTTACCCTTTACACACACACACACACACACACACACACACACACACAAACATACCCCATTTCCTAACACCAGATAGCAGAAAAACAAGGATAGGGGGGAAAGAGTAATTAGAAAAATTCCTGCCGGGCATGGTGGTGCACACCTTTAATCCCAGCACTTGGGAGGCAGAGGCAGGTGGATTCTGAGTTGGAGGCCAGCCTGGTCTACAGAGTGAGCTCCACGACAGCCAGGGCTATACAGAGAAAGCCTGTCTTGAAAATCAAATAAATAAATAAATAGATAAATTCCTGAATCTAATTTCTTTCCTTTGGCTTCTTCTTTGACCATGGCTATTAACAAATCACACCCAGCTTCCCTAAAAGACCAATAACCACCAGCCCCACCTCTTGGGGCCCTAGCAATTATGTACGTTCTGAAAAGTTCCCAGAATTCCATAAGCCATAAAATCACACAAACTATTAGCACCTGGTATAACCGTGCCTCTGCTAGAGCATGAGGCAAACCAGTCAGCTGCTGCGGACACTCCAAAGCAGCCCACATCCCACACGTTGGATTAAAATGAAAACTCATTCTTAAAATACTTTTGTGTTTTGTAAGGAACCAAAATTCCAGAATTCTCACTATAGGACCCTGCCCCTCCCCACCTGAAAACAAACAAACAAACAAACAAACAACCTTGGGTGATGGTGCTTGTCTTAAATCCCAGCAGAGACAGGCAGATCTCTTTGAAGTCAGCCTGGTCTACAGAGTTCCAGGACAGCCATGTTTATACAGAGAAACTCTGTCTTGAAAACCAAAACAGCAGAAAGAAAAAGCTGAGCCTGGCCGGGCGGTGGTGGTGCACGCCTTTAATCCCAGCACTTGGGAGGCAGAGGCAGGCGGATCTCTGAGTTCGAGGCCAGCCTGGTCTACAGAGTGAGTTCCAGGACAGCCAGGCCTACACAGAGAAACCCTGTTTCGAAAAACCAAAAAAAAAAAAAAAAAAAAAAAAGAAAAGAAAAAAAAGAAAGAAAAAAGAAAAAGCTGAGCCTGGAGGTCCACAGCTATGAGTCAGACACATGGAGGGGTGGATCACCTCAATTTTGATGCCGGCCTAGTCTACACAGTAAGTGTCAATCTGTCCATCAACAAACAGCAAGATGTATCTCAAACACGCACACTACTCCTTTAGTAGTTCTGGGGTGTGTGGTGTTCTGTGTATGAGGGCTCTTGTCTCCCTCCTGTCAGCATCTGCTCTTTCCTCAGCCACCCCTCCTTTAGCCTCTGGGAACCTTCATTCTGTTTTCTGCTCCCATGAAACCAGCATTTTTAGATTCCAATTGTAAATGAAATGACGTACTTTTTGTCCTTTTTTTGGCGTTGCTTTTTTAATTGAGCACAATCTCTAAGTTCACGCACATTGTTACAAATGGCTGGATTTAGGACTAAAGCTAGGATAGATTAATAAATTATTAGTGTATAAATAATGACGTTCCAGTGATGGGACACTAGGTGTATGTAAAGTAAAAAGAAGGCTGTAGTAGGACTTGCGAATGCCAACACGTGCTGTCTGGTACCAGTGAGGGGAGAGCGGAGGCTTTGGGAGGCAGTGGAAGTGAGGAGGGATGCCGAGAACAGGCTGAGGCCAAGAAGGACGACGAACTCGGTTCCAGTCCTTAGCTACCAGAACGTCATCAATTGAGACAGAGTTCCTGGGAGTTTCAGAAAGCTGAAGCTCAGCTGTAGTTGATTTAGGAATGACTGGGAAATGATAAAATATGTGTAGTGTATGTTTGATTCTAGAATACCAGACAAAAGGTCAGTTCTTGGGGACACAAACTCTGGGCCCCCTCCCCATCTGATGAGTCTATCTCTTTGTGTGCTTTGCCTTCAATAAATTTCAAGGCTAGCCTGGTCTACATAGTAAGTTCAAGGATAACCAGGGCCACCTAGAGAGACCCTGTCTCTAAATAAATAAATAAATAAATAAACAAACAAATAAATAACAGCAACAACAAAAAATTCAGAGTGGTGCAAAGTTTGTACATTATCAAACTGAAATTTTCCTTCTAAGAATTCAGAAGCAATAACCAAAATGTCAAACAGTCCAGTTTCCATTTCCATGAAAATGAAGTTAACCTTAAGTCAGTAGACTGTGACCAATCAGCTCTTGATTGTGTGCACTATGGTCTCACTTTAGAACTGTAAATTGTGCTAGTCAGTGTATGTGAATTTAGCACAACTTCGATTCCTGTCTTTAATCCCAGGTCTAGGAAGGCGGAGACAGACAGGTCTCTGAGTTTGTGTCCAGTTTAGTTACAGTTCTAGAACAGCCAGGGCTACATAAACATACTGTCTCACCGTTGTCCTTCCTGGTTAGATGGGAAGGTATTGCAGCTTCCAGGGCAGGAGCCGACAGATCTTTGTGAGTTTAAGGCCAGCTTGGTCTACATAGTGAATTTCAGTGTTGCTAGATAGAGACAGACTCAAAGAACACTTATTGTGACTAAAGTCTGATTTGACAGTATTAAGTTGCCAGCGAATTCCTCGCAAAGCAGTCTCAACTGCATTTTACAGAAGTTTGTTTTTTTTGTTTTCTTGAGACATGGTTTCTCTGTATAGCTCTGGCTGTCCTGGAACTCACTCTGTAGACCAGGCTGGCCTCGAATTTATAAATCTGCTTGCCTCTGCCTCCCAAGTGCTAGGATTAAAGGCGTGGGCCACCACTGCCCGCTTTACAGAAGATTTTAAAGACAAAGAGGACAGAAAAACTACATTCTGGTTGGCAGTTCAGGGCAAAGGAAAGCAATCAGTTTAACCAAAGCCAAAAGCATGCAATTAGCTGGGGGTATTTCATTCCAAGAGTCTAGAACAGGGTTGGGAACATTTCCACAGTAAAAAAGAAAAAAGAAAAAAAGAAAAAGAAAAGAAAAGAAAAGAAAAGAAAAGAAAAGAAAAGAAAGAGAAAAGAAAGAGAAAAGAAAAAAGAAAGAGGGGGAAAAAGAAAGAAAAAGGGGAATGGGTCAAGCTCAAAGAACTTTTTGCCTTGTCACACCAGGACAGTCAGGGCTACAAAGAGAGATTTTGTCCGCTCCAAAAGGCAAAAATTGTATTCAGAGCTGGGAACTTTGAATATAGAATCAATCAAGTGCTTTCAGATTCGTAACAGAGAAGGAAAAGTACGGCGGAAGTCTGCACTTCGCCAATTCCAACATGGAAATTCAAAAGCCTGAAAGCGCAGCGGCCTCAGGCACTCACCACTTAGTGACAAACTATCCCTGGGAACTTTTGCCTTCCACGCCGGAAGCGAGCCCGAGACGGCCGAATTACGGTGAGTTAGAAAGGAAACTTCCGGCGGTAAGTGGCCGCGATTGGTCGAATTTGAGAGGGAGGCGGGGCCCCGACAATTCAAAAGAGAGAAGCGGGCCGAAGAAGGAAGGGATATGAGCGTTAGTGCTAAGACGAGGCTGCATCGACGCGAGATGGCGTCGGCCTCCTCAGGTACGCGGGCCGGGAGGAGGGAGCGCCACTGTGTGAAACTTACGGAGTAGCAGTTGTCCCGGGGCGGAAGGGCGAGGGGACGCTGGCTGGCGGGCGTGGAGGTGGGCGCCACAGCACCCTGTCCTCTCTCCGCTGCCTTCGGCGGTGTAGACGGGGTTGAGACCCTACCGGGGCTCCAGCGCCTGTCTGGAGCCTGCGCTAATGTGTGCGCTTCAGTTTGGGTCGTCTGTAAAGCCGGCAGCCACCCATCTGTAAAGACTGAGCAGTGAAGAGACGGTGTCCGGCTGTCTGCCCAGAGATCCCACACCGGCTGGAGGCTTGTTCACACGGCGAAGGAAAATCCTTCCCCTCTAGCCTTGGAACTGGATGCTGTTTTCATGTTGAAAAGGCTGCCAGGAGATTCAAAATCTTTCCAAAAAGACATGTGCACATACGTGTCCTTCCTCTTGCTTTAGGCCGAAATCTGGCCTGTTTGTTTGGCTTTGGGCGAGGCAGGCCTTTAGGAAAACGCCTTGCCCAGGCAGTGCTGCAAGCGTTTTGTGATGAACCATTTAATGTTTGTACAGAGCTCTGAGGTCACTGTTAATGCCCTGTCTTTAAGAGAAAGCTTTATTTTTATCAGTGTGTGTCACCTCTGTGTGGATCTCCGCAGAGGCCAGAAGAGAGTGTTGGATCCTCTAAAGCTGGAGTTACTGGCAGCTGTGAGCCACCAGATGTGGACCCTGGGAACCAAACTCAGAGCCTCTAGAGAAATAGTAGGCACTCTTAACTTCTAAGGCTCACCAGCCCCCTCTACTTGTTTTTTGTTTGTTTGTTTTGTTTTGTTTTGTTTTGTTTGTTTTTTGCTTTGTTTTGTTTTGACAAGGGGAAGCAGGCATGAATGGGGTAAAGAGCTTTTTCAAGATAACAGAACTAGTAAATATCAGGAGTCTAAATTCATGCCAAGGGCAGGTTGCCTCTGCCCTTGACGGTATGCTGGAATACAGACTGAGACCCTGTGTGTTTGGTTTGTAGTAAAGGTTAAGGTGCTGAATGACTATTGCCCCTTTCCTAGCGGTTACAAACGGTTTCAAATAGTCTCATGAATGAATGTAATATGATGAAATACATTGGTAGATAGGCATAAACTTGTAGAATCTGAAACAAACCTTTGGATATTTTGAGAAATCTTTATGTGGTGCACACCTTTAATCCCAGGACTCCAGAGGCAGAGGCAGGTGGATCTCTGAGTTCAAGGTCAGCCTGGTCTACAAAGTGAGTTCCAGGACAGGCAGGGCTACAGAGAGAAACCCTGTCTCGGAAAACCAAAATGAGAGAGAGAGAGAGGGAGAGAGAGAGAGAATGAGAATGAGAATGAGAATGAGAATGAGAATGAGAATGAGAAAGAATGAGAATGAGAATGGATATGATAGGGTTGAGAGGAGCTGGGTTCAGTTCCCAGCACACTCATGGTAGCTCACAACTCTAATTCCAGCAACAGGGTCAAGTTTGCCAGGCTTGGACATGGTTCACATACCAAAAGTCAGCACAAAAGTTCTGAATTTTGAATTCCATTAGGAAGTCAGATAGGATTCAGACTGAGTGCCTACAGATCTCCACGCCGGCAGGCAAAACACATACATAAAAAGATAGTAAAAATGGTAGTTAAAGTAGGTTCAGAGGCAGGACTGGCCTTTACTGGACCTTGAAAATATCAATAAGAACAAGGGTTACTTAGCTATAAAGGAGGCCACAATTGCTGTGGTGAGTGGTTCTTCTCTTCATCAGAGAGGAGTGGGCTGGGAGGCCGGCTCAGCCTGAGGCTGTGCTTGTCACCGAAGTGTGCGGACTAAGTTCTATCCCATGCTGAGGAACACTAGGGTTTGATCTTTGGCCTCCATGCCCAGTGCAATCGCACATAGGCGTGCACAAACAGAAGACTTAAGATCTACCCCTGGTATGATCCTCACAAGCAGAAGGCCAAGGTAGGGGGCGGGGGTTGGGAGCTCAGGGCCAGCCTTTCACAAAAAAACAAAAACAAATATTAAAAAGATAGAGTCAAGGCTAGAGAGATGGCTCAGCAGCTAAGAAAATTGGAAGATCTTCCAGAGAATCCTGGTTGGGTTCCCAGCACCCACATGGTGGCTCACAACCACTCCAGTTTGGGGGGAGCCAATGCCCTCGTGGCTTACACAGGCATTGCGGACATATGAGGTTCTCTTAGGGTTGTCATTGCTGTGATGAAACACAGTGACAGGGATGGGTTGAGAGGGATGGGTTTACGTGGCTTACATTTCCACATTTTAATCCATCTCCGAAGGAAGTCAGGACAGGAACGCTAGCAGGGTTGCAACCGAGACTCGGGAGCTGATGCAGGGGACATGGAGGGGCGTTGCTTCCTGGCTGTTCATCATGGTTGGCTCAGCCTGCTTTCTTACACGACCCCAGGACCACCAGCCCAGGGACAGCACCATCCACATGAATCACGAGTTAAGCAGATGTTCTACAGCTCGCTCACATGGAGGCATTTGCTCAAGATTCCCACCTTTCGGGTGACTCTAGGTTGTATCAAATTGATATAAAACTAGCCAGCACGGTGGCACACAGACATTCATAATATTACATTTTAAATTAAAAAGAGCTGACAGGTATTGATGACTGTGTGGAAGAAAGAAAACAGTTAAAAATTCTTATTTGGGGGTTTGAGCTATTTGTGGGTGCTAGCAAAGTGAGGAAATTGTTGCAGAGGGATGGGGAAGGTGGAATTTGAGGTACCCGAGAACCATCCAAGAGAAGCCCGTGGTAACTCAGAAGGGAGATCTGCCAGTCAGAGACAGCTCTTTAATATGGAGGTGCTAAAGAGGCATCATCAGCTTGAAGATGATATTTTAAAAAAGAACAAAGGATAATTGGTGCCAAGAGAGCAGGTGACTGTGCCTGTGCCTGTGAAGTGAGTCTGAGCTACCTCACCTCGGGACAACATTTGTACCCCAGGGAACATGTGGAAGTGTCTGGAGGCGGTTTGCTCATTGCAACTTGGAGGTGAATAAGGAGAGTGCTACCCGGGTTAGTGGGTACATGTTGAACAGTCTGCAGTGTGACAGCCTCGAAACTAAGAACTACACAACTCAGAATGCTAATAATACAGAAGTTGACAGAGGATGGAATCTAGGGAAAACATTTAATTAAGACTGTTAAACATCAGGGCAGTGGTGGTGCACACCTTTAATCCCAGCACTTGGGAGGCAGAGGCAGGCGGAATTCTGAGTTCGAGGCCAGCCTGGTCTACAGAGTGAGTTCCAGGACAGCCAGGGCTACACAGAGAAACCCTGTCTCGAAACACCCCGCCCCCCCCAAAAAAAAGTGTTAAACTAAGGAATAATCAGGAAAACTAGTAAGATAATCAGGGAAATGGATGGCGGGGAAACAGTGTCTCACAAGAGTGGTGAATTTTGAATTCTGTTTGGAAGTTAGGATTCAGACAGAGAGACTGAGCGCCTACTGGATCTAGCAATATAGAAGCCCCTTATAATCTCAAAAAAAAAAAAAAAAAAAAAAAAAAAACTAAACAAAACCCATAACTTTAGAAAAAGAGATCCAGGTTTGAATTTCTGAACTTTGTTATGATACTTTCCAAGATAAGATAGATTATTATTTTCCTTAAGAGATCTTTTTTTTTTAAAGACTTATTTATAAAGACTTGCCTCATAACAACAGGCACCATGACCAAGGCAAGTCTTATAAGGGTGACATTCAATTGGGACTGGCTTACAGGCTCAGGTTCAGTCCATTATCATCAAGGCAGGAACATGGCAGCATCTAGGTAGGTGTGGCGCAGGAGGAGCTGAGAGTTCTGCATCTTCATCTAAAGGCAGCAAGCTGAATACTGACTTCCAGGCAGATGGGGTGAGGGTCTTAAAACCCATGCCCACAATGACACACCCACTCCAATAGGCCACACCTCCTAATAGTGCCCCTCCCTGGGCTAACCATATTTAAACTGTCATAGCAGCCATGATGAAAAGAGCTTCCCCTTAAGCCAGAGGCACCCCTGGACCTCCTAGCAAAATTCATTCCCATTTCCCTGTGTTTCTCCAAATTTTAACACCTAACACTGGTCTCTTCCAGGACCTGGCCGCTGCGTAAACAAGGGAGGGCTTGGCCGGCGTCCGACTCTAGCTCGAGTAAGGGTGGCTGTGCGGCTGCGCCCGTTTATGGATGGAGAGACAGAAGCGAAGGAGCCCTCCTGTGTACGAGCCGTAGACAGCTGCTCTCTTGAAGTGGCTAACTGGAGGAAATACCAGGAGACTCTCAAATATCAGTAAGGTTCAAGCTGCTCCTCCATCTAGGCCTGTGCATTTTGTTACTTTCACAGAGTTTCTGAGATCTGTCTCTCAGGATCCTGTTCCTTGCTGGGAAAAGCTTTGTTCTCAGTCCTTTCTTTGGTTAATTAGATGTTGATGTGAGGTGAGCACTGTGGAGAAAGATTAGAAGTCGAACTGGGTATCAATCTTGCAAATTGGGACAAAGGGAGGAAGAAGCAATGTAGCCCCAAACAGGTTCTAGAAAACACAGGGAAAGGGTAGGAAAGCAGACCTGGCAGCCAACCAGAGAAGACCATGCAGATCTGGGAATGGCACACAAGATTCACATTTGGCCTGTTAGTCTGGCCTAGAGAGCTGGAAGCCGCAGACTGCATGCAGGTCAGATCCAACCAGAGTCTTCCATTTGGTTGTTTTATTTTTGTTTGTTTGGATTTTGTTCTTTTGAAACAAGGTCCAGGCTGGCCTTGAACTACTGATGCTCTTGACTTACTCTTCAGTTCTGGGGTCCTAGGTGTTGTTCTGACATGCCCAGCACAGTAGACTTTTCTGTAAATAAAGTTGTATCATTTGTTTACATAACAATAGCTACTTAACTAACCTTAGAATTAATCGGTCATGGTCATATGTTCACAAAACCTAAAATATTTATTGTTTGCTTCTTTATAGAAAGTTAGTTTACTTCAGTGCTAATCCCTTAAAAATAAGGCTTCTGTTCCTTTCCAGCATTCCCTTGTCAGCATGTACTGAGTCACTAGACCAATCTTTTATCTACCCTGTTGCAGTGCTACCTCAAGAAAAATGTTGGAAAGCCCTTTAACACCATGTTATGTGATATATTACTGGGAAGATATAAACAAATGTCTGCTTACCACGGGGTGGGAACCAACCACAGACCTAAATAAGGATACCACCAATATTCAACTTGGTGAATCAATAAGTTTTTATTCGGGTTACTCACAGGAATATGGGTTTATAGGCACAGAAATGACTCAGACAGCTGTATCACCAAAGCCCACCCCAGCATGGGTGACAGCTCACAAAGATGGAATCCTGGAGCACACTGCACAGCCTGTAGGCAGTGAGCCTCCTCCGAGCAGCTCAGCTAGCCTCTGCTTCTCCAGACTGCTCTGCTACTCTGAGAGCAGCTCTCGGAGGCCTGTTTCCTATGCTTGGCGACGGCTTCCCTCCACAAAAGTCTACGTCTTGTTTCTGTGTCCTTCTGCTTGGCAACACTTCCTTCTGCCAGCAGGATCGTGTATTCCTTCTAACGTGTTCTTGTCTTTATCTCTTGAGTTATTGCAGAAATATTGGTGTCAGGCCAACCAGATTGCAATGTGAGATTACTTTGTTCCCTAACATCAGTACAATGACTGGACATGGTAGATTTTTCAGGAATACTTTCAAGGTCTTTGTCAAAAAAAAAAAAAGGATAGAGCCATTTAAAGCCAGCACCATCTAGGTGAGGTTATCAACAACATCCTGCTAATACCTTTTTCCTGCCTACAGGTTTGATGCCTTCTATGGAGAGAAGAGCACTCAGCAGGAAGTCTATATAGGTTCAGTACAGCCCATCCTAAGGCACTTGCTGGAAGGGCAGAATGCCAGTGTTCTTGCCTATGGGCCTACTGGGGCAGGTGAGAGCCAGAAGAGAGCTAGCTATGCTTGAGGAAGAGCTAGGGAAGCTGAGGGGGAACTTCATACCTTTCTCTGCTCTTTGCCTAGGGAAGACACACACAATGCTGGGCAGCCCAGAACAGCCTGGAGTGATTCCTCGGGCTCTCATGGACCTCCTGCAACTAGCAAGGGAAGAGAGTGCTGAGGGCCGGCCATGGGACATTTCTGTTTCTATGTCCTATTTAGAGATCTACCAGGAAAAGGTGAGGTGGCAAAGCAACAGGGCCTTCTAGAATGAACATGAAGCGCTCCTCTAGTAAAGAGGTGCAGTGAAGCCTAGACAGGGTTGGGGTACCAAATGGAAGAACCCTAAGAATCCAGTAGAGAAAAGGATCCTAATCCCCATGAAATAGGCGCCCTGGTCATGGAGAACCGAGCTTACTGTCACTGCTCAAATAGGTATTAGACCTCCTGGATCCTGCCTCAGGAGACCTAGTGATCCGAGAAGACTGTCGAGGGAACATCCTGATTCCAGGCCTCACGCAGAAGCCCATCACCACCTTCTCTGACTTCGAGCAGCACTTCCTTCCAGCCAGCAGAAATCGAGTTGTAGGAGCTACCCGGCTTAACCAGCGCTCTTCCCGTAGTCATGCAGTGCTCTTGGTCAAGGTAAGGCCCACTGACAGAAAGGCCTGCGAAGCCCCTGAGATGTGGACTAAGTCTGGGTCTCTTGCTCTTCCCCTAGCTAGATCAGCGTGAACGTTTGACTCCCTTTCGCCAGCGGGAAGGAAAGCTCTACCTTATTGATTTGGCTGGTTCAGAGGACAACCGTCGCACAGGCAACCAGGGCATTCGGCTCAAAGAGAGTGGAGCCATCAACTCCTCCCTCTTTGTATTGGGCAAAGTGGTGGATGCATTAAACCAGGGCCTCCCTCGCATACCGTACCGGGACAGCAAGCTCACTCGGCTGTTGCAGGTCATGTCCACCCCTGTTGAGTCAAAAGGGACAGGAGAAAGGCGGCTTAGGCCTGCTGGTTAGGGCGGGGGCATCGTTGTCGGGAATAGGAATGGGAGTCTAACCCATACTCCAATTCTCATCCTCAGGACTCTCTGGGAGGCTCAGCACACAGCATCCTCATTGCCAACATCGCTCCTGAAAGACGTTTTTACCAGGATACAATCTCAGCCCTGAACTTCACCGCTAGGTCCAGGGAGGTGATTAACCGGCCCTTTACCAACGAGAGTCTACAGCCTCATGGTGAGCACCAGGCAAGAAAGAGGTGGGATGGCCACCACCACCAAGCACTGGCACTGAAGCTGACCACTCTGACTCTAATTCATATCTCATTAATCTTCTCAGCCTTGGCACCTGTTAAGCTGCCTCAGAAAGAACCGCTAGGCCCATCAGAGGCAAAGAAAGCCAAAGGCCCTGAAGAAGAATCAAGTAGGAGCCCTGAGTCTCCAGCAGCTCCAGCATCTGCCTCCGAGAAATTAAGGTGAGAATCAGGCCTTCCCTGCAGAATCTTAAATAGCTATAGGTAACAATGGGTTTAGCCTGTCAAATCCTTGAGCAAAGGTATTCATTCATTCTAAACTCACCAAAGGCCCACCAAATTGGCACTCTGGACAAAGGCAAGTTTAGATGGAGCATATCATATATTAGACCTGACCTTGAAGATTCACTTTTAGGAGATGGAGAACCTAAGTTTTTAAAGCCAGAAAGCTCATACAGAAAAAGAAAGGTGCCCAGCAGTGGCGGTGCACATCTGTTGCAGTAAATCTATCTCCAACCCAAATTGCCTGGTTAAAGAAATCACAACTTGGGCTGGAGAGATGGCTCAGTGGTTAAGAGCACTGACTGTTCTTCCAGAGGTTCAAATCCCAGCAACCACATGGTGGCCCACAACCATCCATAAGGAAATCTGACACCCTCTTCTGGGGCATCTGAAGACAGGTACAGTGTACTCACATATAATAAATAAATCTTAAAAAAAAAAAAAAAAAAAAAAAAGAGCCAGGCGTGGTCCCAGCACTTGGAAGGCAGAGGCAGGCGGATTTCTGAGTTCGAGGCCAGCCTGGTCTACAGAGTGAGTTCCAGGACAGCCAGGCCTACACAGAGAAACCCTGTCTCAAAACAAAACAAAACAAAACAAACAAACAAAAGAAATCACAACTTAATAGGAATACAAGCTACATGCCTAGACTGGGTAGATCTCCCACTATGCTACTCTATTCCCATCTATGAGATCCCACATTACTTGGGGTTTCTCTAAGCCGCATGCTTCTCTCCATCCTCCTTCTACCTCCTCCTCCATGGATCCTTTCTCCTCCCTTCCCCCCAAAAAATTTTCAGTTCCACCTTCCCCCCTACTGCCTGCTCTAGCCTTTATTTGAAAGGTTAATGTGGGGAGAAGGTTCCCAAGGCACCTGTGTACCTGATTAACTCCTCGTCTGCAGCCCTTCCCAGGAGTAGAATTAGCATCAAAAGACAAGACCCGCACACTGCTTTAATCCAGCACTTGGGAGACTGAGGCAAGTGGATCTCTGAGTTTGAGACCAGTTTGTCTACAAAGTAAGTTCTAGAACAGCCAGAGCTACACAGAGAAACCCTGTCCCTAAACTGCTCCCTACCCCACTCACCAAAAAAGAATGGCTTGTTCTGTGAGAGCCAGGAAAGGTTATTTCTTCTGTTCACTCTGCACTTTTTTTTGGTTTTTCAAGACAGGGTTTCTCTGTATAGCCCTGGCTGTCCTGGAACTCACTCTGTAGACCAGGCTGGCCTCAAACTCAGAAACCTGCCTGCCTCTGCCTCCCAAGTGCTGGGATTAAAGGTGTGCGCCAGCACTACCCGGCTGCTTTGCACTTTCTTATGCTGTTCTAAGGCTGGAGCATGAAGAACAACACATGGCCTGTGGCTTTGAGAGCTAGTTCAGGGCGGCACAGAGAATCTCACTGGGCGTTATGGGAAAAGTGGCATTTTTACTTTGAAAAAGCAATTTTCATCAGAGATGAGGGTGACGGTCCCAGGCGGAATCATGTATGACTGATAGGAGTTACTGTGCTCAGATAGCCAGGACTCTGCTGGAACAAGACCCTTCTGTGTACAGCCCACTGGGTAAAGGGTTCTTCTCATGTTAGGTCTTTAATAGCTTTCCTGCTCATGAGCTCTTTTGGGAAGCTTGTCCAAGGCCTCAGCTCTGCCTTATCTATCCTCTTTGTGTTTGTGGCATGCATGTGGATGTGTGCATATGCATGTGGGTGCTTGAGGGTGAAGCCGAGACTGCCTCACTCTTGTACCTTATTCACTGAGCTGTGGTCTCAATAAAACCCAGAACTCCCTGTTGTGGTTAGTATCCCTAGCCTGCCTGCTTGCTCCCAAGCCCCTTGCTTATATGGCAAGTACTTTAACTGCTGACTTATCTTCCCAGTGGGCCATGCCCCGCCCCCCCCCCAGCCCCCATCACAAGTGCCTCCTGGACAAGTGGTGGTGGTGGTGGTGGTGGTAAAGGCATTATAGTCAGACACCAGATAACTGCTTAAAGAGTTCACATCAGGATTCTGAAACACCAAGTTAGGTGTGGCAAGGGTAGCCCTGCTGCTGAAGGTGAGGACAAGGTAACCTTTTTTTCAACTCAGCCTCTTACAGAAGCTAAGCAATATGGATCCAGCCATGTTGGAGAACCTCCTGAGGATGGAGCGTTTGCTGGGTTCCCAGGGGAGCCAAGGGGCACCTCTACTGAATACCCCAAAGCGAGAACGGATGGTGCTCATTAAGACAGTGGAGGAAAAGAACTTGGAGATTGAGGTAAATGTTGGGGAGGGCAGCTGACTATTCCAACCAGCTTTAAGAAGCATTCCTAGTATCTTCAGACAGGGTACTTAGATGCTTTCATCTAGTTCTGGACATTTTCTGTCTGCTGTTTGAATATTGTTTGTTTGGTGTTTAAGATTTATTTTTATGTATATGGGTTTTATACTGACCTTTATGACTGAACCATATGTGTGCAATGCCCAGACAGGTCAGAAGAGGGTGTCAGATACCCTGGTTCTATAGAGTTCAGAGATAGTTATGAGCTGCCATATTGGTGGAATCGAACCTGGGTTCTCTGGAACAGACAGTGTACTTAGCTACTGAGCCATTTCTCTAGCCCCTGCTTAAATACACTTAACATGACTGAAGCCTAAGAAACAACTGACATCAGATAACAGGGGGAAGAAATCCAAGTTAAAAGTACATTTATCTGAGGGTAGAGAAATGGCTTAGTGGTTAAGAGCCCATGTTGTTCTGGCAGAGGACCCTAATTCAATTGCCAGCACCCACATGAGGTAACATCCATCTTCAGGGAGCCAACATCTCTCTGAGGTCTTTGGGTACATACACAGACACGCATACATACACAAAAGAGTAAATATATTACTGGAGGCTAGAGACATGGCTCATCACTTAAGAACACTGACTCAGTTTCTAGCAACTACATGGCAGTTCACGACTGCCTATAACTCCATTTCCAGGGACCCAACACTGTCTTCTGACCTACAAGGGCATCAGGCGCATAGTGCACAGACATCTATGCAGGCAAAACACCCACACATATAAATAAAAATATATAACCTGCCTAAGTGAGCAGGCAGCTTTTTTTTATGTGAATTCAGGGTTGGCCCAATCTACATAGTAAGTTCTAGGCCAGCTGTGGCTACATAGTGAGACCTTATCTTTTTGGTTTTTTCGAGACAGGGTTTCTCTGTGTAGCCCTGGCTGTCCTGGAACTCACTCTGTAGACCAGGCTGGCCTCAAACTCAGAAATCCGCCTGCCTCTGCCTCCCAAGTGCTGGGATTACAGGCGTGCGCCACCACCGCCCGGCTTGAGACCTTATCTTAAAAAAAAAAAAAAAAAAAAAAAAAAAAAATTGGCCAAGTGCGGTGGTGGCGCACGCCTTTAATCCCAGCACTTGGGAGGCGGAGGCAGGTGGATTTCTGAGTTTGAGGCCAGCCTGGTCTACAGAGTGAGTTCCAGGACAGCCGGAGCTACACAGAGAAACCCTGTCTCGAAAAACCAAAAAAAAATCTAGGGCTGGAGAGATGGCTCAGTGGTTAAGAACACTGGTTGCTCTTCCAGAGGTCCTGAGTACAATTCCCAGCAACCACATATGGTGGCTCATACCCATCTATAATGAGATCTGGTGCCTATGCAGGCATAACACTATACATAATAAAAAAAAAAAAAACTTTAAAAAACATATTTCATAAAACCTCACATTCAGAGAGGTGGTGGTGCACATCTTTAATTCCAGCACTCTGAAGGCAAAAACAGGTAGATCTTGGTGAGTCTGAGGCCAGCCTGGTTTATAGAGCGAGTTCCAGGAAAGTCAGGGTTTCACAGCTTGTCTCCAAAAGCCAAAACAAAACAAAAAACCTCCTCACATTGAATACCTTGCTTAAAGACTCATTCTGTCTCTAGGTAGCCCTCTGATCACTAGACCTCCCTTAGTTATTTTGAATTGTCTCATTGGGTTTCCTACCGGTCCCACCTTTGTCCTCTTGGACACCTTCCTAATCCACTGCTCTGGGGCTGGAGCTAAATTACATCTCCCCGTGATTCTTTCCAACAGAGGCTTAAGATGAAGCAAAAAGAACTGGAAGCCAAGGTGCTGGCCCAGGAGGCACTGGATCCAAGGGAGAAAGAGAACTCTCCCACAATTCTCCAGCCCCGTTCCTCTCGTAGTGGCACAGTGGCAAAGCCTCTGAAAAAGGCTGTAGTGATGCCCCTGCAACAGAGTAAGTTTAGTTCCAGGTTCCAGGAAGAAGCAGCTATCTCAAAGAGGAAGACCTGTAAAGAACAGCTAGTGTAGCTGGGCGTGGTGGCGCATGCCTGTAATCCCAGCACTCTGGGAGGCAGAGGCAGGCAGATTTCTGAGTTCGAGGCCAGCCTAGTCTACAGAGTGAGTTCCAGGACAGCCAGGGCTACACAGAGAAACCCTGTCTCGGAAAAAAAAAAAAAACAAAACAACCAAACCCCAGCTAGTGTCATATTGCCCATCTTCCTGCTGGGTCTGAGGAAGCCCGGGATGCTTGTCCTAGGGTGCTGTGGACAGTGGGGTGTTGACTGGATACTGGGCCACTCAGGAGGGGGAGACAGAAGGATCACTATGAGTTCTAGGTTAGCCTTATAGAGTGAGACCCTGCCTCAAAAAAAAAAAAAAAAAAAAAAGTCATATTGAAAAAATAAAAGCTTACGGTTGGAGGGAGCTAGAGAAATCAGAAATGGGAGAAGCAAATGGTTACTAGGGAGGGAGGGAGGAAAGGAGGTCGCCTGTGCCGTGACCAGGTCCAAATTCCTTTCAGTTCAGAAGCAGGCAGAGTCCTCAAACAAGATCCACCTCCTGAAGAAAGGCCACAAAAGGAAGGTGAGCCCTACTATTTCCAGCTGGGAACCTTGTGCATATGAGGATGCCTTAAAGAACTATGGGGGTTGGGGGTGAGGAAATTGAACCCCAGTCCTCAAGCATGGTAGGCAAGTGCTCTACCACTGAATCATACTTCCTCTGAGTCAGGATTGATATGTACACATTCATTCATCAGATCTTTACAGCACCTGAGAAAGGAGCTAGTAATTATACAAGCACAACAAAATTAATGGCCAGAGGGGAGAGGCTGCCAGGGTGGGTGCTGTGCCTGACTGGCACCGGCATTCACTGGCCTTTACTGCCATTTTACCTCATAGCTGGAGCCATCACACGAGTCAGAAGCTGTGGAGAAGGATGAGGACTACTGGGAGGTACAGATTAGCCCAGAGTTACTGGCACATGGGCGAAAAAAATTACTGAATCTGCTGAATGAAGGCTCTGTTCGGGATCTGCGCTGCCTGCAGCTCATCGGCCAGAAGAAGGCCCAGCTCATCGTGGGTTGGAGGGAGCTCCACGGCCCCTTCCGTGAGGTAACCTAGGGAAACGGGCGCAGTGGGGTGTCCCCGGTACCTTGTCCACTTCCTTCCGATTTCTGTCCCACTAGGTGGAGGACTTGGAAAAGGTGGAAGGCATTTCCAGGAAGCTGGTGGACTCTTTCTTGAAGGTAAGACCTTTGCCCTTTCTCTACCGCCCTGCAAATTGTCCCCCCTGCCCAAGGCCCCCTTCAGCTGCGACATTAACGCACTTTCCTCTTCTTTACAGGCGAATCTCTTGAGCCTGGCTGCCAGCCAGCAAAGCGATCCCTCCTGACTACCAGCTCTTGACACTACCTCTACCTTTTTTCTTTTAAAAATTCTTGTATAGTGACGTGTTGTGTAAATACAGTTTTTATTCCGTGCTTGAGCCTGAATTTTTTGAGGATGACAGGGCTGCGGTGAGAGCCCATAACTACCCCGGGGGCCAGGATCAAGTTCTGCGGGACACCCACCCACATAGGCGCCATCTTTGGGAAACCCCCAAACTAGGCCAAGATTGTAAATAAACCACTGGAATGGGGAGGGGACGGTGGCCTAGAAGAATCAAAAAGCTGAGGCGAAAGCTTAAGCACAGCGACCGTTAAGCGGGCACGCGCTTCGAGCTAGCCCCGCCCCGCTGTAACTCCCTCTGCGCGCTCCCCATTCTCCCGCTCAGCGACGACGTCCATGTTATGTGCGCGTGCGCGCGAAATAACGGCCGCTGGCAGAGGGAAGTGGGGGGTGGAATCGTTCAAGTGGGGGAAGAGAAGCCGCCTAGTCTCCCGCGCGCCCACCACCTGCACCATCGCCAGCCAATCAGCAACCGTCTCGGGGGTCTCGCGCTCGGGGCGACTAGGGCTGCTGGGTGGCTTCCCCGTCCCTCCGCCCTCTAGAGTCCCTCTTGTACCTCCCCCTCCCGCTGGCCCCGCGCGCACTCGCGCTCGCGCCCGCTCCAGCCTCTTGTGTGTCCTCGCGCCCCCCGCCCGCCCTCCGGCGCGCAGTGTGCTCTGCTCCCCCACCCTCCTCCCCCCTCCCTCCTTGCGCGCCTCCTCCCCGGGTCCCCCCTCCCCCACCGCTGCCTCCTCCCGCCCCAGGGTGAGCGCGAGCCACCTCCCTCCTCCCTCCGCCATGGATCCCAGCAACTGGAGCAGCTTCATCTTCCAGGTAACAACCCCCGCCCCTGCCCCCCCTCCCACACCCCCTCCCGCCCGCCCTCCCTCCTGTCCCACACCCCCTCCGCGCGCCCGGTGCGCGCGCAGCTGTCCCCCTCCCTCCCTCGCGCCCTCCCCCGCCCTCCCCGAGGCGCCGGCTGGGCGCGCGCGCGCGGCGGGGGCCGAAGCTGCTCCCTCGCTCCCCCCACCCCGCCCCGCCAGGCTCCAACTGCCGCCACCGCCACCGCCGCCGCCCGGGCCCCCGCCCCCGGCCCCGGCCCTCGGCCCCGCGGGGCCTCTCGCCCCCACCCAGGGGGCGTCGCCGCCGCCGCCGCGCTCCGCGCCCCACAAGACGCCCTCCTTCCCTCCCTCCCGCCGGCCGGGGTGCGCGGGCGGCGGGGCGGCCCTCGGGCCATGCGTTCGGCTCGGCCCAACCCGGCCGGCCGGGGGCGGCGCCCCGAGCCCGGGCCCCGCGCGGCCCGTGCCCCCGGCTCCTGCTGAGCTCCGGGGGCCCCACTGTGGCCGAGGCCATGTTCCCCGTGTTCCCTTGCACGCTGCTGGCCCCCCCCTTCCCCGTGCTGGGCCTGGACTCCCGGGGGGTGGGCGGCCTCATGAACTCCTTCCCGCCACCTCAGGGTCACGCCCAGAACCCCCTGCAGGTCGGGGCTGAGCTCCAGTCCCGCTTCTTTGCCTCCCAGGGCTGCGCCCAGAGTCCATTCCAGGTGAGTAGGGGCCGGGCCGGGCGGGCAGGCGCCGACCAGCGACCGCGGCCCACACGGCGCCTTGTCTCCGCAGGCCGCGCCAGCGCCCCCACCCACGCCCCAGGCCCCGGCGGCCGAGCCCCTCCAAGTGGACTTGCTCCCGGTTCTCGCCGCCGCGCAGGAATCAGCCGCGGCGGCTGCGGCTGCTGCTGCGGCTGCCGCTGCAGTGGTTACTGCACCCCCGGCCCCCGCCGCCGCCTCCACAGTGGACACAGCGGCCCTGAAGCAGCCTCCGGCGCCTCCTCCGCCACCCCCTGCCGTATCCGCACCAGCCGCCGAGGCCGCGCCCCCCGCCGCGGCCGCCACCATCGCCGCAGCGGCTGCCACCGCTGTCGTCGCCCCAACCTCGACGGTCGCTGTGGCCCCGGTTGCGTCTGTCTTGGAGAAGAAGACAAAGAGCAAGGGGCCCTACATTTGCGCCTTGTGCGCCAAGGAGTTCAAGAACGGCTACAACCTCCGAAGGCACGAAGCCATCCACACAGGAGCCAAGGCTGGCCGGGTCCCCTCGGGTGCTATGAAGATGCCCACCATGGTGCCCCTGAGCCTCTTGAGTGTTCCCCAGCTGAGCGGGGCCAGCGGGGGTGGGGGAGAAGCCGGGGCTGGCGGCGGCACAGCCGCAGTGGCGGCTGGTGGCGTTGTGACCACGACTGCCTCTGGAAAGCGCATCCGGAAGAATCACGCCTGCGAGATGTGCGGCAAGGCCTTCCGCGACGTCTACCACCTGAACCGACATAAGCTGTCGCACTCGGACGAGAAGCCCTACCAGTGCCCTGTGTGCCAGCAGCGCTTCAAGCGCAAGGACCGCATGAGTTACCACGTGCGCTCACATGACGGCGCTGTGCACAAGCCCTACAACTGCTCCCACTGTGGCAAGAGCTTCTCCCGGTGTGCAGGGGCCTCGGCTGCCCACTAGGCCGTGGGGGCGGGGGGAGGGCGCCAAGGTGGCCTCTCTGGCTGGTGGGGAGGCGGCTCCCATTCCTGGGGACAGGAACCACTCCCAGGGAGGAGGGAAGTGAGCCTCGGTCGCTAGGAACAGGGGGTGGTTCTCTAGAAGAGGTGGGTCTCTGGGCTGAAGGAAAGCAGCCTCTGGGCAGAAGAGGAATCTTGGTTTGAGGGCTTTCCTGCCTGAGGACTGAAGCTGTGGGGGAAACGCTGGGACTTTTGGAAAGGCGTTTTGGAGGAACCTAGGTAGATTGGAGGCACACCTCATCTCGGAGCCTTAGCCCTAACACACACCCCCTCCCACCTCAACATATCCCTAGGCCGGATCACCTCAACAGTCACGTCAGACAAGTGCACTCAACAGAGCGGCCCTTCAAATGTGAGGTAGGAAGCCCGCTTCCTCCTGTCCTGGTTTTCATGATTTTGATCCTCATTGTAGCTGTGTGGGTTCAGCCTCTCAGACCCCCTTTTTCTCTCTCTTTTTGCCTCTTCACTCCATTTTCACATTTCTCCTTCAAGGCCTGGTCATCTCACGCCCATTTCCTACAGATCAAAGACCCCCAAGGCTCTGCTCCCTTTATCTTGCCCCCTTCTCTCTACTACCCGAAGCTTTAACTCTCCTGTGACCCCCCACACCCTCCCCCCCAGAAATGTGAGGCAGCTTTTGCTACGAAGGATCGACTCCGAGCGCACACAGTACGACACGAGGAGAAGGTGCCATGTCATGTGTGTGGCAAGATGCTGAGCTCGGCTTATATTTCGGACCACATGAAGGTGCACAGCCAGGGCCCTCACCATGTCTGTGAGCTCTGCAACAAAGGTACATGCTGAGGGATGCCAGGAGGGCAGGGATCGAGTGGGGGGCACAGAGCTGTGGGTGTTCTCACCGATGTGGTCAGGGGTGCTGCAGCCAAGAGCACGTGGCGTGTAGAGAACCCTTTAAGAAGCAAGCACAACAGCATTGGAAACAACATGACTAAATTATGTGCCGCGGCTCGCAGGAGACCGGCTACCAGAAACTCAGCCTCTCGGCTGTGCTTGGGAGGAAAGTGGGACATGGTTGCTTTGAGAAAAGAATAGCCAAAACGCCAGTCCTAAGGGTCTCAACTCTACAGCCACAAGTTCCTGTCTCCAGCTCTTGGGGCAGGTGGAGCACATCAGCACGGGTAACAAGCACACACCTACCCAGTAACAGAAAACTGTTTTCAATGTGGTTAGTCACTAAAGGAGCTGAGACTGGGGCACTGGAGAGGGGGGACACAGCCGTCTCTACTGAGAGTCAACCCTTTAAAAAGCTAGACCACAGTGTCCTGTCATGGGGGAAGGTCTCGGTAGATATTAAGGATTAAGTAATGGGCACCACTCAACCCAGTCCCCGAGCTCAGGAAAAGGCTATGTCTCTCTGGAATAGTTGGCCCCAGCCTACCAAGGATGTGGCGGGAGGAGGACAGTGCCATGTGAGGAGGGTGTCCCCAGCCTAGGAGAACAGCCCTGTCTCTGGGGTCTCCACCAGGCTGACCCCCACCCCCCATCCCACCCCCACCCCCCATAGGCTTCACCACAGCAGCATACCTGCGCATCCACGCGGTGAAGGACCATGGGCTCCAGGCCCCGCGGGCTGACCGCATCCTGTGCAAGCTGTGCAGCGTGCACTGCAAGACCCCTGCCCAGCTGGCCGGCCACATGCAGACCCATCTGGGGGGGGCCGCCCCTCCTATCCCGGGAGATGCCCCCCAGCCACAGCCTACCTGCTGAGGGGGACCCCTGCACCCACCAGGCAAGGTGTGGGACATGGCTGGGGGGGCAGGATGGGATGTGTGGGACAAGGGAACTCAAAGGGCCCAATAGGGGATCTCAGGAAGGCCAGGGATGCCAGTTTGTCACTCAGATTAGGGAGACTTGGGATCCAGAGAGGACAGTACCAACGTGCTCTGTCTGGGAAAGCAGGCAGGCCAAAGCCTCTGGGGACCAGACAGGAAGTAACGGCTGTGTCCCAGGGGAAGTAGGGAAATAGTTGAAAAGTCTGGGGTATGGAGCATGCTTCTTGCCATTTAGATTGTGCTGTGATCCTTGGTGTTTCTCACTGTAGGTACTGGTGAGGTTTGTCCAATGGCGGCGGCAGCAGCGGCAGCAGCAGCAGCAGCAGCAGCAGTGGTGGCAGCCCCTCCCACAGCTGTGGGCTCCCTCTCTGGGGCAGAGGGGGTACCAGTGAGCTCTCAGCCACTTCCCTCCCAGCCTTGGTGAGCTCCAAGTTGATGGGGGAGAGGGGAGAGTGGAGGAAAGCTCTTCTTGGTACAGTCTCCTCTTCCCAACAACTCCTCACGACTCTTCATCAACCAAGGAGCCTCCAGACAGAGAGGAAGAAGGAATTCACTAGGTTTTAACAATGTTTCTCCTGCTCCTTTCTTCTCCCGATCAGAGCTGACCCTACAAACACCTGTCCCCTGAGTTGTGTTGAAGTCCCCTGGACAGTGAGCAGGGGTGGCAGAGGACAGCAGCAGCCACTGCCCTCACCCTTGACCCCTTGCCTCTCCTCCCAGGGATGTGTGAGCCTTTCCCTAGAAGGTCCTGTGCTCTCCTCCTTCCCACCCCTCCCCTACTGTCTGCTGCCCTTCCTGGGGAGTTGGTGCTTTCTTTTTTGTTGTTGTTTTTTCCCAGGGGTAGGGAGGAGAGAGGAGGGGAATTAAGATTCTGTCCCAGAGGAGAGAAGAGGTGGTATTGCGGAGGGGCAGAAGCAGGGAAGGCAGAGGGATACTTTGAGTAAGGTTGGGTGGTTAAACCCCAAGCATCCTACTGGAGTATCTGTCCAGGGGAAAGCCAAGGGGGAGCATCAGGAGGAGCCACTGGGGCCAGAGCAGACCAGAGATGGAATCTTAGGGGGCTAGGTAAAGGAGGGGAGCCAGGGACAAGAGGTGCTTCCTGGGGGTGGGGGAATGCAGCCACAGTGTCTCCCCCTTCCCTCTTCCACCCCAGCTCCAGCCCTGGTCTTTTCTTCCTCTTTCCCACAACGGAAGCTAATGGCCCTGGCCATGTCATCGTGTTCCTGTGTCCCTTGCATGTTCCCCACCCTCCCCTCCCTCCTTTTGCGCAGACCCCATTACAATAAATTTTAAATAAAAACTTGTCTCTGGGTTCCTAAGTTATCTTCTCCAACCCCGATGTGTGTGTGCCTCACCCCTTCAGGGAGAGGGAGGGGTTCTTTGTTGACCTTGATCATAGTCCCAGCCTTTCTTATCCTGCTAAGTGGTAGCTTCTCTCTTCTGAGGTACAGCCTCTAGCTGCAGTACAACACAAATTTAGGGTGGGTCCAAGAATCCAGAAGTTGTGGAGAGCAAATTCCAGGTCTTCAGGGAATACCCGATCTGGACAGGCACAGAATATCCACTGGAGATTTGGGGTGCCCAAGCTAATTACTGATGTCTTACCCACAACCCAGCACCATGCTGCACAGAACCCCTCCAAATGCCTGCACATAGGGATCCCAGGGGCCACGAGGTTCAGTAAACTGCATTTGGGTCCCACCGCGGTGGTCATGGACTGCTTGCCCTAGCCCGTTCCTAGCTTGCTGGGATTTCCTTTTCTGGGCTTTGCTCAGACCTTTACAAAGACCCTCCCTTAAGCTTTCATCACGCATTGTTGCTGCTTTCCAGGAGTAGGAAGGCTTCAGTTCTGCAGGCTCCCTTCTTTTGAAACCCCACGCAGTTCCCCTGCAGCCGCCCCAAACTTAGATCTGTTTGCCTAACCCATCTATGCTGCTCAGGATGCCTCCACCCAAGCCTCACTGGCCCGTTTCTTCGCAAACCTAGGTCTCTGCCAGGATCCCCCGGTGACCGTTGGCGGGAGGGGCCGAGGACTTAGGAAGGGGGTGCCCTACCAGGAGGTGCGCGTGAGAAAGGGCAGGGAGGGGGCGAGGAAGGGCAGGGAGGGGGCACGAGTGGTCCCGGGGCCGGTTACCCAGGTAACACGGGGCCCGGCACGAGGTTCTCTTGGGCTATCCGGGAGGGGCAGGAGGCGTGCTAGGGGCGGGGGCGGCGCGGCAGCAGTGGAGCTTAGGGGAGGGGACCAGAGAAGAAGGGCCGAGCAAACGCGGAGGAGAGAGGAGGGGAGACCCGCCACCTCCCTTCATTGCTCACAGACTTGTTCCCTCCCGGTCTGCGGCTGCTGCTGCAGCGGCGGCGGCGGGACGCAGGAGCAGTCCCGAGGCTAGCAGCGGATGAGACTGGGACGAACTGAGACTGCTGGTAGGTGTGGACAACAGACAGCTGGGTGGCATGGGAATGCAGGTGCCAGGCGAACTAGAGGGTGGTTCTGGGTGCGTCGTACCATCGGGAGAAGATCCCCTCCCCCTCAATCTCTGCTGAAAGCAACAAGGAAACCCCTAAAATAAGGGCTAAGAAGGTATGCACAAGGTACTGGGCCTCCCCAAGAAGGGGCCGGGAGGAGGTGGACGGGCATTTGAGCCTGAATGCGCAGCAGGAAAACCTGCACTTCTCAGGTATACCCAGAGAGGAGGGAAGGTACAAAAGGAACAGAAGGTGTGGGGTCCTCTGTCAGGCTGCCTGTTGGAGTGTCTGATGCATGCATAGATTTTGATGTTCTGGTGCACCTTGGAGTTGGGAGCTGCGAGTCTGGGTCTTGTAGGGTGTGTTGGATGTATATAGGAACAGACCCAGGAGCAGTTCTATTTAGAAAAGGCTTTATCTTCCCATGGCCCTCCAAACCGACTTTAAGTAGAACACTTCTCCACCCAAGGGTGTCCTCCCTTAAAGCAAAGGAAATCCCAACTGTTCTTCCTCTCCCTAGGGACAGTACAGGCTAGCCTTGAAACAGAACCCTAGCCCTCTTGGGCCTGCGGTGAGGTGATGAGAGACATCCTTCCCTCCTCACCAAGCCTGTCTCCTCCTCTTTCAGGATTTGCTACTGTCACTGCTGTTTCCTCTTCCCCACGGGCCCTCTCCCATCTCTCTTCTCTAAGATGGCAGCCAGCAGCTCTGAGGTCTCTGAGATGAAGGGGGTAGAAGACAGTCCCAACACCCAGACAGAAAGTCCCAGGGATTCTGAAGAAGGACTAGGTCCTGTCCAGGTTGTGGCAGAGATCCCAGACCAGACAGAGGCCCTTCAGCCCGACGCAGGCATCACTGCAGCCCCTATGGACTCAGGGCCTAAGGCAGAGCTGGCACCAGAAACCACAGAGACCCCAGTTGAAACCCCAGAAACAGTTCAGGCCACAGACCTCAGCTTAAACCCAGGAGAAGACTCCAAACCCGGCCCCAGCCCCAGCCCCAAAGAAGCGTGCCAAGAGCCAGCACCCAAACCAGAGGCGAACAGAGACGCTATAGCAGAGCAAGGGTCTGAGCAGCCATCTGCAGCTCCTCCTGAGCCAGCCCCAGAGCCTGCTTCTCAGCAGAATACCCAGTCAGACCCTCAGCCAACGTCCCAGCCGCCTCCTAAACCACCCCTTCAGGCAGAGCCCCCCACCCAAGAGGACCCTACCACAGAGGTCCTGACAGAAAGTACAGGGGAAAAACAAGAAAATGGAGCAGTGGTTCCCCTTCAAGCTGGTGATGGGGAGGAGGGCCCAGCCCCCCAACCTCACTCACCACCCTCAATGAAAACACCCCCAGCCAATGGGGCTCCCCCCCGGGTGCTGCAGAAGCTGGTTGAGGAAGACAGAATAGGAAGGGCTCATGGTGGGCATCCAGGATCTCCTCGAGGTAGCCTAAGTCGTCATCCCAGCTCCCAGCTGGCAGGGCCTGGGGTGGAAGGGGGTGAAGGCACCCAGAAACCTCGGGACTATATCATCCTTGCCATCCTGTCCTGCTTCTGCCCCATGTGGCCTGTCAACATTGTGGCCTTCGCTTATGCCGTCATGGTGAGCCCCAAGGGACCCTGGCCCAAGTATACTGTGGCTCCCAGCCCCGTGCCAGTGCCAGCACTGAGCCCCGGAAATGACACCTTTTCCCTCACCTCTCTGCATGGACCCCACGTTTCCGATCGCCGGGCCTTTGCTTGTCTTCCCCACCACCACCACCACCACCCCCCAACCCCCAGACCTAACCTTCCAAGGCTCTCCTGCCCTACACCTTCAAGCGGGAGGGAAACACGTGTTTCATACTATCTTGCTGACCTGTACCCTCTTCCCCCCGCGTCCCCAATTCTCCTTCCTTTCTTAACCCCGTGGGGCTGACCTCCCTCTGGACTCTCACCCGATCCCTGCTGGGCTGGCTCCTGCTGACCTGGGCCATGATACCTCCAAACCCCTCACCCTCACCCCAGTCCCGGAACAGCCTGCAACAGGGGGACGTGGATGGGGCTCAACGTCTGGGCCGAGTAGCCAAGCTCTTAAGCATCGTGGCGCTGGTTGGGGGGGTCCTCATCATCATCGCCTCCTGCGTCATCAACTTGGGCGGTGAGTGGGGGTCGGGACAGGAAGGGAGGAGCGGAGGGTTGACAAGGACAGCTTTACTAACCCCTGACCCTGCTCTCTCCTGTCTGTCCTCCCTATTCCTTTGTGTCTTCCTGTCTCCTTCCCTGTCTGTCTGTCTGTCCCTCTCCTCTCCCACAGTGTATAAGTGAGGGGCTCTGCCCTGCATTCCAAGACCTTTCTTCCTGTTGGGAGCTGTCTTGGGTCCATCCCTATCCTGGGAGAGTCCCAGTCCCTGGCCCTGGTCCCCATCCCTAGGGCCCGAGGGAGCCTGAGCGGCCTTGTTTACAGCTTCTGTCCTGCTCCCGCTCCTGCCAGGCTCCTCTGCCGGCCATAGGCTTCCTCCCCTGCACTTTTGCCTGCAGACCTCCCCTCCTGCCTCTTGATCCCCCTCACCCTGCACTCTGAACCCTCTCTGCACTCCCGGAAGCCTTCCTGAACATTTAAATTGTACTCTGCACCTCTGCATCTCCCCCCACCCCCTGCACTTCCCCCTGCCTCTGGAATCCTCTGAACCCTCACCCCCCCGACCTCCTAACTTCCACTGTCTTGGTATCTAACCCATCCTTTTCTCCCCTCCCTTAACATCCGTCCCCCTGGCCACGTCCCCTGACCGTCTCCCTTCTCATCTTCCCCTCAGCGTCTTCACCCTCCTGCCAGTGCTTAGTCTGCAGACACTGCAGTACTTAGGTCAGGCTGAGGGAAGAGGGGTGGCTTGGGGAGAGGAGCCTAGCTGGGGGCTCTGACTGTTCTCTACTGGGGACCACCCAGGCCCAGACCACACCCCCACCCAACCCGTAAGGTGCCTATTGGGTCGCAAAGCTGGCAAGCCAGGCCTCACCTGGGGGACTTTCACAAGCTTTGGAGTCCTCATTTTAAACATCCAGGGGAGGAAGGAGTACAGCTGCGGCTGAAGAGTCAGCCTGAATTGACCTGCCCGTTTGGGCTTTTTAACCTCAGAGTTTCTTGTTTGAAGGTCCATTTATGTGCTTTGTAAACAGTAGAATTAAAAAAAAAAAAAAAAAAAAAAAAAAGGACCAAAGTTGCCAGCTGCAGGGAACCAGGGAAGGGCGGGGCAGTTCTGTAATTATTCTCTAAGAGGATGAGGGGAGTTTGTTGCACGCGACAGCCCTCTGAGGAGGCAGAGAGCCAGCTGCGATGCATTTCGGAGTTGGCGGGGGTTTTTTGTTTGTTTCCTTTCTTTAAAAAAAAAAAAGTTGGGGGAAAACTAAAATTCCTTTAAAAAAAATAAAACTGAGTCTCCCTTTTTGTATGCTGAATGCTGCATGAGTCTTAAACACTAATAAACAGAGAATGCATGAGACTGGCCTCAGTTGGTCCCTGTGTTGGTTTGCAGAGTCAAAGTACTGCTTTTTGGCAGGTTCTAGTAAACGGAATACGCATGCGCTGCCGCAGTGGCCATCTTTAGTATGGGCCGAAGTTAGTGATTCCGAAGGGCCTAATTGCGCATGCGCAAATCTCCTCCTTCCAAGTAGCTTTGACTACCGCGGAGCCTCCGCGCGCCATTTCTCTGCGCCTGCGTATTGCGATCCTGCGCAGCCTGGGAGGAGGGTTTTAACTCCAGGTTTGTACCGCTGCCGAGAAGACGCGAACTAGGTTTGCCAGGTCTAAAAGAATGACTTCCATCCAGTTGATGGAGAAGGCGATGTGAAAGCGAGAAAGCAGGCCCTTCCCTTTCCAGCTCCGAGCGTGTTTCCTGCGGGTCCCTGGGAACGGCAGAATTCTGGATCCGTGGGGTGGGGTCTGTCCTTGCAGGGATCTGAGCGCCCCCTCCTGGGGACGGAGCTCTGGCCGCAGTCAGCTGTTGGACTGACTAGTGGGCGATTTCATAGACCACACTGGATCTCAAGCCTTTGGGGGGAGGCTCCCTGGTTTGGCACGCTAGACTCTCCTATATTGCTGGGCTCCTTTTCCAGTACTCTATGTCCCTTGCCCTGGGCCATGGAGCCATTGCAGGCAGCACAGCGGCGCCTCTATCTGAAGAAGGGGAAGTGACTTCCGGTCTCCAGGCTCTGGTGGTGGAGGACACTGGAGGTCCCTCTGTCACGGCTAGTAAGGCGGAGGAAGAGGGGAAAGGCAGTCAGGAGGAGGCCGGGCGTGAGGGATCCAGGGTTGAGGAGGCACTAGATGCTCCCAGCGCTGGGAGCGACGAGCGTGCGGAGGGAGAATCCGAAGACTGGTGCGTGCCCTGCAGCGATGAGGAGGTGGAGCTGCCGGCCAATGGGCAGTCCTGGATGCCCCCACCCTCCGAAATCCAGCGGCTCTACGAACTGCTGGCTACCCAAGGTACTCTGGAGCTTCAAGCAGAGATCCTACCCCGCCGGCCGCCTACTCCTGAGGCCCAGAGTGAAGAGGAGAGATCAGACGAGGAGCCAGAGGCCAAAGAAGAGGAGGAGGAAAAGTGAGACCATGCTTTGTACATTAGTCCTGGGACTGCTCTCCTGAGCACAGAAACCGGAGGGAAGGGAGAGCAGGAAGGCTGAGCAGGGGGCGGGGGATGCCCGCAGGTGTTTGGGAGACCTTCTTTCACCTTTTGCTTTCTGTCCACCCTGTTTCAGGCCGCACATGCCTACGGAATTCGACTTTGATGATGAGCCCATGACACCAAAGGACTCACTGATTGACAGGAGACGTACACCAGGTAGGAACGAGAGGGAAGGACGGAGGGAAGTAAAGGGGCCTCCTCCAGTTACCCCAGAAGTGGACTGGTCTGAGGCCTTGGCTGGTGTCTGCAGTCATGTAAGACTCGCTGCAGGAAGGAGCGTTCACACAGTAGCAGCGTATTTCTGGCTTAGGTCAGTGCTATAAGCATAGCACTGTCAGAGACCCGCAGACCTTCGCAGAAGTTCAAAGTTTCCTGAACACATCTCTGAAGCGAGCGCTGTGTTCGTGTGCAGAGCTGACCTGCCCTCCCAGCCCGTGGGCCTTCCTAGAGGATGCATTCGGGAGCGTTCTCAAGCTCTCGCCCAGCCAGCCAGGCCAACGGCGAGTTGCATTAGCGTCACGTCTACAGATCCACCATTATCAACCAGAGTAGTCTTTCTAAATGAAGTCTTGTCTCTTCTCTGCGTGTACTCCTCCAGAGAATTCCATTATAGGGTGGAACAGGATGTCCAGGGAGACTCTAAGTTTTCTGTCCTCCACCCCTGCCCCAGTGCACTGTACTCAGAATAAATCTGCCTCCTGCCCCAGGACCTTTGCACTTGATGGCTATGTTCCCCACCATCGCATTATAGGTATCTTAGCCTAATATCAGGCATCCTGTGTGTGGCCCAAACCTAAACATTAGCTCCTCTGTGCTCCTGAGGCCTCACAAGGGTGTATTTAACAAGCTCTCTAAGTGTGGGGGTTTGGGGTTGCCCATTCTTGATGCTGACACATTTCCTACCTTTTTAGGAAGCTCAGCCCGGAGCCAGAAAAGGGAGGCACGTCTGGATAAGGTCCTCTCAGACATGAAACGTCACAAGAAACTAGAGGAGCAGATCCTCCGGACCGGGCGAGACCTCTTCAGTTTAGACGCAGAGGGCCCCAGCCCTGCCAGCCCTCCACTCCGACCCTCAGGAAACAGCCTCTTTCCCAGACAGCGGAAGTACTGACTGGTCCTGCTCTGGCCCGCTGGTGCGGACTGTTTTGTGCAGGGCATGGCCGGCCTATCCCAACCCAAGCTCTGGGAAACTTGTAACAGGAAAAGCCTCAAGCTCCCAGCGCAGTGCCTTTCAGGAGAGCGCGTGTGTGTTCTGTTTAGTGTCTATTTGCAGTTTTGAGCTGGATGTGCTGAATCTAATAAAAGATGCCAGATGATCTCAGAGGAGACGCTGCAGCTTAGCCCAAGCCCATGTTCTCACTTGGGCAGAGCAGAACTATATTCCTCCACGCTGTGATATTGGAGCCAGATGAGGCCCAGGCGCTGCCAGCCATCATCCGCCCCCACTACTGGGTCCTCTGATTTCCTAGTCTCCGTCCAACCCCACCAGTTAGCACCGAGGCAGGAATTGCCTACTGTGGACCTAGCTGCAATGTCTCCTGGAGGAGAAAAAGATGCAGTTGCAGGGCCCTTTAAATCCCCAAGCTCCGCCCCTGCCTGCCCTGCCCAGCCCCTTAGGGGAAGTCATCCCCGTGGGTTGGTGAGGGAAATTCCTGACCTGTGGCCTGCAGCAGCCAGCTACCCTGCTAAATGTGAGTACTGATCGGATCGTGACCCTGGGTGGACCCCCGGACTCCAGCCCGGGAGTAGGTGTCTGTCCCACAGGCTCCCTCTGGTCTTTCTGCTTTCCAGCCACTTTTCTTCTGGGGCAGTGACACCTCAGTCACCAATTAAAATTACAGTTACAGGAGGGAGGGTGTTGGCTGCTCTGCCTTGTGAGGTTTCACTTTCTAAGAGCTTCAGGGTTCGAAAGCACCCTGTTAATGTCCGCAACCCCCCAAACCTCAGGTCTCCCTCACGGGAGATTGGAGGCGAGGGGGTACTTTTATCAGGTCCAGGAGCACACATGTGCCACTCCCTCCCTGCTCGGGAGCTGGGAGCAGGAAGGGTGCCTGGAGCCCAGGAGTCCTGAACCAACCTAGGCACTTAGCAGGGGAGGCCCCATCATCTCTGGTTCTCTTGTTGGGTTGGATGACTGTAGGTGTTGTTGTTGTTGTTGATGTTGTTGAGGAAGGGTTCTTTCATGTTTCCTGAGTGGTCGGGAACTCTTCTGTGTAGCCCAGGATGACCTTGAGCATCTGACCCCCCCACACACACCTCCTGAGGGAGTGCAGACATGATAGATGTCTGTCATAGCTATCAGTTTTATTTAGAGCTGGGTCTAGAACCTAGGGTTTCAACGCATTTTGGGCAAGGACTCTACAAACTGATGGATGGAGTGTGACTTGGTGGCACAGCATACCTACGTGTCCCAAAAAGTCCCTAGAACACTTGAAAAAAACAAGCCAAGAAAGAAAAAGAAATGGGGAACCTTGCCTAACACAGTTCCCGCCTCTAATCCCAGTCCTTGGGCAACTGAGGCAGAAGGGTCTCCAGAGGCTTGAGGCCAGCCTGAGACAGTCCCATCACAGCCTAGGCCACCATGTAAGACCCTGTCGCAAATAACAGAAGCCAACTGGACAAAGTTACAGCTTCCACTCAGACTCCATCATTGGCTTTACTCCTCTGCCGTCACTGCCGAGGACCTGGGCTCTGCCTTCTCAAGTGACTGACACACATGACTTCACCTCCTTGACCCCTTCTCGGCCAATCGCGTAGGGAGGCTCATTCCTGCTGCCCCGTGCAGGCCTGGGCCAACCCTGGGCCTTGGCCACTCTTGCAGTGGTTAGCGGGACGATCGCAAGAGTAGCTTGGTCTCCAGAGGAAAGCTGTAGGGGGAGGGGAAGGGAACAGGAGGAAGCTCACCTGGACTGGGGACTTGGGATCCGTGACTGGAACCCAGCTCTAATGGGAGACGGTGGTTGACAAAGCTGTTCCCTATGTCCTTCCTGCCTGTGAATCCCTGGGACATGGAAGAGATGCTGGCCATCACAGGTGTGCCAGACGGCTGCCCCAGAAACTATCTGCTTATACCTTTGGCACATAGGATATCTATCCCCGCCCTGAGGTGGGGCACTCGGGCAGGACAGTAACCACCTGAGTGCTGGGTGCCCGGTGCTCAGGCCTGCTGTGGCATGCCGCACTCCTCTCGTGTAGCGGAGACTGTTCAGTGCTCAGGTTATGGAAAATGCTTATGTTTGAAAGACCATTTCCGAGCCGGGCGTGGTGGTGCACGCCTGTAATCCCAGCACGTGGGAGGCAGAGGCAGGCGGATTTCTGAGTTCGAGGCCAGCCTGGTCTACAGAGTGAGTTCCAGGACAGCCAGAACTACACAGAGAAACCCTGTCTCGAAAAACCAAAAAAAAAAAAAAAAAAAAAAAAAAAGACCATTTCCTGGACAGCGACAACACCATCCAGATCCTCTGTCCCCTTCAGTGAGACTGCCTGCCTGGTGTTCATTGTCATACTGTCTCCAAGAACGCCAGGGAAGCCTGCCAACCTTCCAGAGCCCAGTGGCTGGGCTAGGCCTTGACATCAAAGGCTAGAATGGGTCCCTTGAAGGGATTCGACATGGCAGGGTGGGTGGTTCCTGGAATCCCAAGGAAGACCTGAGAAAAGTGTGAATAAGAGTAAATGTCAGAAGTCAGGTGTGGGAGCATGAGGATCATTTTACCCCCAGAGCTTCAGGCCAGCCTAAACAACACAAAGACTCCCCGTAATGCAGGCTGGAGAGATGGCTCAGCGGTTAAGAGCACTGAGTTCAATTCCCAGCAACCACATGGTGGCTCATCACCACCTGTAATGGGATCTGATGCCCTTTTCTGGTGTGTCTGAAGACAGCTACTTACTTACATAAAGTTAAAAAAAAAAATCCCAGTCAGGTTCAGTTCTCCTTTAGGAGAGAAAGCTTTGACGGGGACCAGGGCTTCTGACTCGGCTCCTGAGCTGATCTGATTCTCATCTGTGCTCTTCACTTTGGTGACTGACATTCATTTGTAACATCTTAGGGGGCAGAGCCACTTGGCACATGGTGAGGCTACCGAGCTGTCCCCCTACCACAAAGTGGCCTAGTTCAGCCACAGTTCAGGTTAAGAGCCTCATTCTAGCCTTCCCTTAGCCTGGCATGCCTGTGGTACAGGATCACTCCAGCTGTAGGTTGGTTAAGATTTTTCTTGAGCGGAGCTAGTGAGATTGCCACCGCCGAGCCTCACCAGGGCCTGGGTTCAAGTCCCAGAGCCAACATGGTGAAAGGCGTGGTCAGGGAAGAGCTCCCTGGAGGACAGGCCCTGCCTCCACTCAGTGTGGACCTTTTCTTAAATCCAAAGTGGGCAGCTGTCTGGTGGCTGGACTGGGCCACCACCTTCCCCTTCACTCTCTGTCCTGATGACAGACAAGGGGGGGGGGGAGGGAGCCAGGCCGGGGAAGAGAAGAGTTCTTATCAGAAAGGCAGGGGAGTGCCCTATGGCAGTGTTAATGGTTAAAGTAGGAGGTGCAGGAATGGTCCCAGTGAGGGGAGGCGGAGCGACTGGAGCTGTTATCCACAGGAGAGAGGCCGTCCCACGTGGGACACAGTCACAGGGCCACGGAGTGGATGTTCTTGTTCTCCTGGAGGCAGACTGGGGTTGGAGGCCATTCATCCAGTTTCACAGTGGATGCACAGCTACCCTGGACCCACCAGAGAAAGGGGAAAGTTCTCTGCACTCCAGATGTAAACAGATGTGCTGAGCTTGGACTGCTTGAGATAGACCTTCCAAACCTCCCTAAACCTGTAGCTTTAGGACACACCTTGCAACTTTTTTAGTCCAGCAGAGGAAGTTTGGTTGCTAGGAGTGGTTTGGAGCCAAGGTTGCAATAACAGAACCATAACAAGAGTAATGTTTCCAGTTGTTGGGGGTTTTGTTTGTTTGTTTGTTTGTTTTAAGCAGGGTTTCCCTGCATAGCCCTGGCTATGTATACATCAGTATACTGAAATTCTGTAGACCAGGCTGACCTCAAATTTGGAGATTCACCTGGCTCTGTTAAATCACAGACTGTAGCCTCAGCTAGCTGGAAACTTGCTCTGTAGTTCAGTCCTTCATGCTGCAGTTCCTTCCTCCCTCTTGAGTGCTAGGATTACAGGCATGAACCACTAGACTCAGCCCCTCCCCCCCACACACACACAACACACACACTCCAGCATCTCTCTGTGTAACCCAGGCTAGCCTAGGCTAGTGCTGTCACCATCAACTCCAGAGTGGCTTGTAGCTGGTCTTTGCTGCTTTGTGGGTTCTTTTTCCTACCCTTTATCCTCCCCCAACTCCATATCACCCCCCTACCACTAGATAGGGAAAGAAGGGGGGTGGTGGTGGTGGGGGGATATCCCTGAATTGAACTTTTGTTTCTTTTATGAGCATGACTACTAACAAACCAAAACCAACCAAATGAAGCCAACAACCACCCATGCCTGTTGGGGTGTTAGCATTTATGTACCCTCTAAAAAGTTCCCAGAATTCCAAATGTCACACAATTGAAACTATCTGCAGCTGGTAAAACCATGCCTCTGCTAGAGCACGAGGCAAATCACAGTCAGCTGCTGTGGACAGTCTGAAGCAGTCCCTCATCCCATACCCAGAATTAAAACAAAAACCGCTTTCTTAAAATATTTTTGTATTTTTTTTAAAGGAACCACACCAGAATTATCACTGCAGTGGCTCTCAGTCTTTGGGTCATTGTGAGAACTTTTTGTAAAAAATAAGTGCTCAGACCCTACCTCTACCAAAAAAATCCAAATCTCCAGGGAATGCCAGGCAGTGGTGGCCCACACCTTTAATCCCAGCACTTGTGAGGCAGAGGCAGGCAGATTTCTGAGTTCGAGGCCAGCCTGGTCTACAGAATGAGTTCCAGGACAGGCAGGGCTACACAGAGAAACCCTGTCTCGAAAAAAGAAAAACAAAACAAAAACAAGAATCTCCAGGGGACATGGCTTGGCAAGGAAGAGCTGGCCCTGCTCTTACAGAGGACCTGACTCACATGAGCATGCCCACCAGAGACATAACTAAAATAATAAAAGAAGAGGCTGCCCAGTGGTACCACTTGCCTTTAATTCCAGCACTCCAGAGGCAGAAGCCGGCAGATCTTTGTGATTTCGAGGTCAGCTTGGTATACAGAGTGAATTCCAGGACAACCAGGGATACACAGTCAAATCCTGTCTTAGAAAAGCAGAAAACAAAAACAAAACAAACAAAAAAGAATAAACAAAAGGATCCCAGAACTTGGGAGGCAAAAGCAAGTGGATCTCTGTAAGTTCAAGGCTAGCCTAATCTAGGTAGCAATTTTCAGGACAGCCAGGGCTATGTAGAGACTCGTAGTAGTAGTAGTAGTAGTAGTAGTAGTAGTAGTAGTAGTAGTAATAATAATAATAATAATAATACCTTACAAACAAAACAAAAACCTCACTGCAGACCAGGAGAGCAGTGCAGTTACTTTGAAGCAGGTACTGGCTATTTCGATTCACTATGCCAGCCAGCTGAGGTTATTTTGAAAATCTCGGAAATGTGATGATTCATGGCTCGTTAATTTTGGCTGATACATCAATATTGCCTTTGAGTTGCCAGAAAAGGAACAAAGCCAAGCATGGTGGCCCATGCCAATCTTCCCAGCACTCAGGAAACTGAGGCAGGAGACTCACTTTAAGTTCAAGGCCTTCATGGACTTCATAGTGGTAATCCACTATCCAGGGTTATAGAATAAGATCCTATATCCTATCTCAAAAAGAAAAAGGATGTAGCAGTTCACTCCCAGGATTCAGGAAACTAAGGCAGAAACATTGCTATGCAAGGCCAACCTGGGCCAGAGTGAGACACTGTCTCAAAAAACCACTGGGCTTGCCAGCCGGTCCTTGTTGTGTGCTGTGTGGTGGAGACCAGCCCTCCAAGCTGCACCCTGGCCCACACACCCCTCTTTGCACAGCAGGCTGAACCCAGCTTCTGCTGCTACTTGAGGACTAGCTGTGGCCTCTGCCACTTTCAGCCTTGTGAGCAGGCCAGACTAGATGTGTGCCCAAGAGCTGGCAGGGGGGCAGAGCTCAGCACAAAGCAGAAAGGAGGGGTGCAGCCGGCAAGAGTTGGGGCCAGGCCCGAGGCATCCAGAGGTCCTTTACCACCGGCTGGCTTATTCATTTACATTGAGATGAGCTCTCCTTATGTAACCCTACTTAGTCTGTAACTCACTATGTGGACCAGGCTGGCCTCCATCTCACAGAGACCTTCCTGCTTCTGTCTCCCAAATATTGAGATTAAAGCAGGAGCTACCACACCCTGCATACCATGTCTTCTGAGGGCCTTGACATGACAGAAATAAACAGCTGGAACTGTATACATCATCTAGTAGGCTGCAAATATAAGTGTCAGGGGCATAAAGGCAACGCCTGCTCCAAGGTAGTCTTAGTGGAAGGGGAGCTGTAGGGCGTGGTAGGGAGTGGACAGGGAAGTGAAACAGAACCCTTGTACTGAAGCAGGGGCCTGGCCTCAGAACAAGGCCGGAACCCAGCCTGATTAACTTTGAGGAAGGCTCTTGCTGAGTCACTGAGCTGGGAGAGGCTCTCAGGCCCCCTGACTGTTCCCAGCTGGGGTGACAGATGGTGGAGAGGCCTCAGTCTTGGGGAGTGGAGCCAATAGAGGCTGTGCCGGGAGCCTACCCCCACCTCAGAGGACCGTCTACAGTCCCCTTCTTCCGGGTGGGGCCTCCAAACCCTGCTGGCATCACAGGCCCTTCTTCTTGTCCCATCTGGTTTCCTGGCCTGGCTTCTCCCTTGCAATGAACCTCCATTGGAGCCCCTGGAGAGAGCCTGTATCCAACTGTAGGAAGCCTCTGCACTGCTGCGCCTCTAGCACGAAGGCTTACCTCCTTCCTGATCAGTGAGGGTTAAGCCCTAATGCCAGATGGGGAAGGAGGACCTGACCACACCCCTCAGTGGGTTAGGAAAATTGGGCCTTGAGCCCTGTCTATTCTCAGTAGTAAACACTGTACTGGTAAAGAGCCGGGCTTGGCCCTGGGTGCTTTCTGTACAAACATGTCATCACAGTGCTGGGAAAAGACTATTAGTCATTCCAGTTTGGTAATGGAGGAGGCAGATAGAAGAACAAAGGACTTGTCTAAGGTTATCCATCCAAAAAGAGTCAGGAGCCCAATGACTGCAGTGGTGCACAGCTTTAATCCCAGCACTCAAGAGACAGAGACAGATTTCTGAGTTCTGGGCCAGCCTGGTCTAGACAGCCAGTTCCAGGACAGCCAGAGATACACAGAAAACAAAACAGAACAAAAACAAAGAAGAGTTAGGGTCTCAGTTTAAGTGGCTGCGATCTCAGAGTCTTGAATGTTGCTCTCCTGGAACAGAGTTCCAGTTCACATCCTGGAGCAAATGGAACAGAGGCAAATCTGAGGTGCTGGCTAGGAGGACTCAGAACAGAGGGGTCAGCTGGGGGTGAGGGTCGGGAGGCGGGGAGCACAGGGGAGGGATGGGACAACATGACAGGACAGAGCCTGGAAGTCAGAAAGCAAGCTCTGAGCCTGGAAAAGCTACCCTCCTGAGAATCAGGGAACTCAGCCTCATGTGAGAAGGGAACCGGGAAGGCTTCTCATTCAGATCACAACTGCGGGGTTAAAGAAAGAGGCAGTGTGATCACCGCTTTATGTGTTCCCAAACGAAATCCCCACAAGAGCTACTTCACCGAGGACTTGATTTTTCCACCGTTTGAGGCTGCAGCGTGCCTGATGGTATAGAAGCAGTACCCTGAGGCAGCGGGCCACTGCACCCACCAGCTGTCAGGGAACCCCTGAAAACTGGCCCCTCATCTTTCTCCTTTTGATTCAGTGTGAACCCCAGGCCCATAGAGTGGTGGTTAGGCTGGGTCTTCCCACTGTGCCCATCAATTAAACCTAATCTAGAAAATTCCCTTAGAGACATGCACTGAGGCTCGTCTCCTGGTGATTCCAAACACTGTCTAGTTGGCAGTGCTTCACCATCCCAAGCAAAAGTCCCTCCCTTAACACGAGACGCACGTCAGGAAAGCATCGGGCCAGGGAAATGGCTTAGCTGACAAAATGCGTGCGAGCATGCAAGTGCGGCCTGAGCTCAGTCTCCAGCGCCTAAAAAAAAAAAAATGCTAGGGGGCTGGAGAGAGAGCTCAGTCGTGGCGGGGCTGCCCTTCTAGAGCTCCTGGGTTCAGTTCCCAGCATGGAAGCTCACAACTGTCTGAAGCTCCAGGTTCAGGGACACTAGCACTTCCACACAGACAGACATGCAGGCAAAACACCAAGGCATATAAAAGAAAAGAAAATAAATCCTAAAAAAAAAATAAAAAAGTCTAAACTGTGATGTTAGCCGCACTGGGGCTGTGAAGCCAGACAAATCCCTGGATCCTGCTGGCCGGCCAGCCTACCAGAGTTGGCAAGCCACGGGTCACACGGAGAGGTTTTGTTTGTTTATTTGTTTGTTTGTTTGGGGGGGGGACGTTGTCTAAAAATAACAGGTGGGACAGGAGACGTGAGGGGAAGGCACTGCTGCTAAACCTAACAGAGTTGGCCTCGGGAATCCACACGGTGGAAGGAAAGAACTGACCTTGCTCCTGTAAGCCGTCCCGTGGCTTCCACAGGCACACTCTGGCACACACACCCACTTAAGAAAATTTAACAAATTAAAAAAGAAGTATGCCGGATGGTGGCAGCGCTGACCTCTGATCCCAGGACAGCCAGAGCTACACAAAGAAACCCTTGGTGTCTTGAAAAACCAAGGAGGGGGGGCTGGAGAGATGGCTCAGCGGTTAAGAGCACTGACTGCTCTTCCAGAGGTCCTGAGTTCAATTCCCAGCAACCACATGGTGGCTCACAACCATCTGTAATGGGATCTGACACCCTCTTCTGGAGTGTCTAAAGATAGCTACAGTGTACTTACATATAATAAATAAATAAATCTTTAAAAAAAAAAAACCAAGGGGAAAAAAAAAATAGATGTCGCCTGAAGATAAACACCCAAGGTTGACACGAGGCCTCTTCTTGCACCCGTACACACACCCCAAAAACAGACAACCTTTCCTTCTGTTTTTGCTTTTGTTTTTCTTTTGTCTTGAGATGGAGTCTCACGTCTGGCCTCGAGCTTGATGTGTAATGAAGGATAACTTTAAGGACTCCCCCTGTACCTTCTGAGTGCTGGGGTGGCAGGCGGGAGCCACTATGGCCCCCGTTTATGAGGTGCTGGGAATTGAACCCAGGGCTTCATTCATGACTGGCAACAGACCTACCAGCTGAGCCTCACCCCTGGTCCAACCCAAGCCTTCTGAATCCATGTCCCTAACCCATGTCACCAGTGTCTCTAACTACCTTTAGAGAAAGAAAGGACTAGCTGGGGGTGTAGCTTCATGCTACAGAGAAAGTTTGTCTAGCGTTTGTGAAGTACACTCCTCCATTCTGCCAGAACAATTAAATAAAACTTATTTAAAAGCTCCAGGCTTTGGCTCAGGGGTCTAGTCCTGAGTCACATTAAGTGACCCGGAATGGCTCACAGTCTTTATCTGAGCTCCTTAGGGCTATAATATCCACAATGGCAAAATGGATCAAAAAGCCACAATGGCCAATTTGAATTAAAATTTAAGTTGGTTTTCCCCCTTGCCCCAGGTGGGGGACTGTGTGTAGGACCTAGTGTTGTACTGGGGAGCAACACTGCTGGCCTCTGAAATTAAATTTAATTTTTTTCCCCTAGGGATGTGCCTTAACTTGCTTTCTAATGCTGTGATAGAATGTGATGGAGGAACGTGAGGTCAGAGGCCCTCCTCCAGGAGGCCAGGGCAGGGACTGAAGAAGCAGGCCCTGAGGGAGTGCTGCTTCCTGACTTGCTCCTGGTGACTTGTGTAGCCCACTTTCTCAACCACCCAGGACCACCCGGTGGGGGCGGGGGTGGGGTCTGTCTCTAATGGTCTCTGGGCCCTTCTCTAGGAATTAGCAATCAAGAAAATGGCCTACAGGCTTGCCTACAAGCAGTCTGATGGAGACATGATCTCAATTGCAGTCTTCTTGGTTGTTGACATATTTAATCCCAATCTGTGGTTTCTAACCCACCTTTAACCTTTTAGTTGCTGGATAAAAGATACCCACAGCCTATTTATAATAAGCCTTAATCAGCGCTAGAGCTGGGCAGATATCTGCCTTCTATGTTATTAAAATCTGTCTTCTTTCAATAACCCTGAGTTATTACTTACTATGTTTCATCTGGGCTGCTCTTAACTCCACGTGGCCAGCCCTCAGGGCCAGGTTTTGTGGACTCCTAACCCTTGGCATCTTCCTCCTTCTCCTCCCCCTCTCCTCCCCCTTCCTCATGGTCTCCCCGCAGGCCAGGAACACCAAGCAGCCCCTCAACTCTGGCCAGGTATAGGCTGCAGGCATCTTTACTTACCAATCAGAAATAACTTGGGGGCAAGGTCACATAGCATCTTGTCTCTTGGGGACCTGCATTTAGCATTATACTTGAATCTAGCTTGTGTGTCCAGAATCCACTCAGGACAGGATGTAGTGTAGCTCAGTATACTTGCCCAGCGTGTGCAAGGAAGGCCCTAGGTTAGACTCTCTCTTTCTGGATTGTATTTATTTTATGTATATGAGTGCTCTATCTGCATGTACACCTGCTTGCCAGAAGAGGGCATCAGATCCCAGTGTAGATGCTTGTGATGCACCATGTGGTTGCTGGGATTTGAACTCAGGCCCTCTGGAGGAAGTCAGTGTTAACTGCTGAGCCATCTCTCCAGCCCACTAGGTTACATTGTCAGCACTGCCAAAACAAAAATGCTTTGCCCAAGCATGGTGGCACATGCTTGTAACTCCCACACCTAGGAGACCGAAGTGGGAACACAGAGAGTTTAAAACCAGTCTGGGCTTCAAGAGTGTGTACAAAATGAAGAAACAAAAAGGTAACAATTTATTTTCCCAGACCTACCAATCAGATTCCAAATGTTAGTAGGATCATATGTGGCTAGCCCAGCGACAGAAGAATGGAATATTCCCAGGTGCTGGAGAGGTGGCTCAACAGTTAAGAGCACCTGTCACTCATGCAGGGGACAGGAGTTTGTCCTGTCCAGCACCCATAATAGGCAACCCATACCTGCCCGTGTCTCTAGTTCCAGTAAATCCAAAGCTTTCTTCCGTCCTCTGCAGGCACTACGTGGGTGTGGGTGTGGGTGTGGGTGTGGGTGTGCGCGCACGCACGCGCGCACGCACACACACACACACACACACACACACACCCCTTGGCATTGCCTAGCAGACTTGATTGCCTTTTTCTGACTCAAATAGACATGTCCAAAGTCCAAGAGGTGCTGGGTCTAAGGATGGGCAGTGCTGGGGTGTGTCATTCACTAACTAGCTGACCACTGAGTGAGGCTGGCCAGGATTCCGAGGTAGGTACAATGGAGTGGGTAGATACAAAACCATTTGCCCCTCTTTTCCTCTGCGTCCTGCTCCTGCTTCTTCTTCTTCTTCTTCTGACAGCGGAGCCGAGGGCACCCACAGGCTAAGAACGGTGAAGATTCCTCACCTTCACTGGGCTTTGCTGAGTTAGAAATCCACCTGGTTCGATGGGAGCGTCACTTGGGTTTTTTCTGTTGGGGGGGGCACTTCTGAAAGGTTTACCTTGGAACTACATAGAGCACAGGAAAGCAGAGAGGTGCAGACAGACATCTGAATATAGCCAGGCTTTCATGGCTTGTGGAATAAAAAGCTGCTTGCTTCTGGAAAAGCCAGCAACCTTCGCAGAACCGTGACTTCCCAGGGTGTGTGGGACAAGGCCACATAGTTATGTCCCGGGGTGCTCTGCTCGCTCAGCTTGGCCTAGCTGCATGGCGTGCCTTGGGAAATGGGAACCTTTGATTCACAGGTGTGTGGAGGGAGTGGACGGGAGGGAGGGAAGGGTGGCAGTACCCCTGGCTTCTGTGGGTAAACTGAAGCAAGCAGTTCTTTGCAGAGGTGGGGATAAGAGGAGAGGCAGGTGTGGCAGAGCCTGCTTCTCATTCTAACAGACGGAGGCAGGAAGATGGTGGGTGAGCTCAGAGTCAGCCAGGGCTCTGGCGCTAGATTCTGTCTCAGAAGTAGGGGCAGGGCAGGAGGAGGGTGTAGAGAAGGAAGAGGAGGAGGAAGAGGAGGAGCAGGAGAAAGAGCCCTGAAAGATGGCTCAGATGTAAGGAATGCTTGGAAAGGACCCAAGTTTGGGTCCCAGCACTGACATTGGGTGACTCAGTCACCTCTAAGTCTAACTCCAGGGGTTCTGGCACCCTCTTCTGATCCCTGCAAGGCCCCAGGTACACACAAAGTGCACATATGTAAGTGCAGGCAAACATTCATGCGTATAAAGCAAGTTACCTATGTAATTAATTACTATATATACCCAAGTTCAGTTCCCAGCATCCACATGGTGGCTCACAACTACCACTAACTCTAGTCCCGGGGGATCCGGTCTCTGAAGGGTCCTGCATGCAAGCACACAGTGCACATAAATTTCTGCAAGCAAAGCCGGGCGTGGTGGTGCATGCCTGTAATCCCAGCACTTGGGAGGCAGAGGCAGGCGGATTTCTGAGTTCGAGGCCAGCCTGGTCTACAGAGTGAGTTCCAGGACAGCCAGGACTACACAGAGAAACCCTGTCTCAAAAAACAAAAAAAAAAAAGAAAAGAAAAGAAAAAATTTCTGCAAGCAGAGCTGGAGAGATGGCTCAGCGGTTAAGAGCACTGACTGCTCTTCCAGAGGTCCTGAGTTCAATTCCCAGCAACCACATGGTGGCTCACAACCATCTGTAATGGGATCTGACGCCCTCTTCTGGAGTGTCTAAAGATAGCTACAGTGTACTTACATATAATAAATAAATAAATCTTTAAAAAAAAAAAACCAAGGGGAAAAAAAAATAGATGTCGCCTGAAGATAAACACCCAAGGTTGACACGTGGCCTCTTCTTGCACCCGTACACACACCCCAAAAACAGACAACCTTTCCTTCTGTTTTTGCTTTTGTTTTTCTTTTGTCTTGAGATGGAGTCTCGCGTCTGGCCTCGAGCTTGATGTGTAATGAAGGATAACTTTAAGGACTCCCCCTGTACCTTCTGAGTGCTGGGGTGGCAGGCGGGAGCCACTATGGCCCCCGTTTATGAGGTGCTGGGAATTGAACCCAGGGCTTCATTCATGACTGGCAACAGACCTACCAGCTGAGCCTCACCCCTGGTCCAACCCAAGCCTTCTGAATCCATGTCCCTAACCCATGTCACCAGTGTCTCTAACTACCTTTAGAGAAAGAAAGGACCAGCTGGGGGTGTAGCTTCGTGCTACAGAGAAAGTTTGTCTAGCGTTTGTGAAGTACACTCCTCCATTCTGCCAGAACAATTTAATAAAACTTATTTAAAAGCTCCATGCTTTGGCTCAGGGGTCTAGTCCTGAGTCACATTAAGTGACCCGGAATGGCTCACAGTCTTTATCTGAGCTCCTTAGGGCTATAATATCCACAATGGCAAAATGGATCAAAAAGCCACAATGGCCAATTTGAATTAAAATTTAAGTTGGTTTTCCCCCTTGCCCCAGGTGGGGGACTGTGTGTAGGACCTAGTGTTGTACTGGGGAGCAACACTGCTGGCCTCTGAAATTAAATTTAATTTTTTTCCCCTAGGGATGTGCCTTAACTTGCTTTCTAATGCTGTGATAGAATGTGATGGAGGAAGGTGAGGTCAGAGACCCTCCTCCAGGAGGCCAGGGCGGGACTGAAGAAGCAGGCCCTGAGGGAGTGCTGCTTCCTGACTTGCTCCTGGTGACTTGTGTAGCCCACTTTCTCAACCACCCAGGACCACCCGGTGGGGGCGGGGGTGGGGTCTGTCTCTAATGGTCTCTGGGCCCTTCTCTAGGAATTAGCAATCAAGAAAATGGCCTACAGGCTTGCCTACAAGCAGTCTGATGGAGACATGATCTCAATTGCAGTCTTCTTGGTTGTTGACATATTTAATCCCAATCTGTGGTTTCTAACCCACCTTTAACCTTTTAGTTGCTGGATAAAAGATACCCACAGCCTATTTATAATAAGCCTTAATCAGCGCTAGAGCTGGGCAGATATCTGCCTTCTATGTTATTAAAATCTGTCTTCTTTCAATAACCCTGAGTTATTACTTATTATGTTTCATCTGGGCTGCTCTTAACTCCACGTGGCCAGCCCTCAGGGCCAGGTTTTGTGGACTCCTAACCCTTGGCATCTTCCTCCTTCTCCTCCCCCTCTCCTCCCCCTTCCTCGTGGTCTCCCCGCAGGCCAGGAACACCAAGCAGCCCCTCAACTCTGCCCAGGTATAGGCTGCAGGCATCTTTACTTACCAATCAGAAATAACTTGGGGGCAAGGTCACATAGCATCTTGTCTCTTGGGGACCTGCATTTAGCATTATACTTGAATCTAGCTTGTGTGTCCAGAATCCACTCAGGACAGGATGTAGTGTAGCTCAGTGTACTTGCCCAGCGTGTGCAAGGAAGGCCCTAGGTTAGACTCTCTCTTTCTGGATTGTATTTATTTTATGTATATGAGTGCTCTATCTGCATGTACACCTGCTTGCCAGAACAGGGCATCAGATCCCAGTGTAGATGCTTGTGATGCACCATGTGGTTGCTGGGATTTGAACTCAGGCCCTCTGGAGGAAGTCAGTGTTAACTGCTGAGCCATCTCTCCAGCCCACTAGGTTACATTATCAGCACTGCCAAAACAAAAATGCTTTGCCCAAGCATGGTGGCACATGCTTGTAACTCCCACACCTAGGAGACCGAAGTGGGAACACAGAGTTTAAAACCAGTCTGGGCTTCAAGAGTATGTACAAAATGAAGAAACAAAAAGGTAACAATTTATTTTCCCAGACCTACCAATCAGATTCCAAATGTTAGTAGGATCATATGTGGCTAGCCCAGCGACAGAAGAATGGAATATTCCCAGGTGCTGGAGAGGTGGCTCAACAGTTAAGAGCACCTGTCACTCATGCAGGGGACAGGAGTTTGTCCTGTCCAGCACCCATAATAGGCAACCCATACCTGCCCGTGTCTCTAGTTCCAGTAAATCCAAAGCTTTCTTCCGTCCTCTGCAGGCACTACGTGGGTGTGGGTGTGGGTGTGGGTGTGCGCGCACGCACGCGCGCACGCACACACACACACACACACACACACACACACACCCCTTGGCATTGCCTAGCAGACTTGATTGCCTTTTTCTGACTCAAATAGACATGTCCAAAGTCCAAGAGGTGCTGGGTCTAAGGATGGGCAGTGCTGGGGTGTGTCATTCACTAACTAGCTGACCACTGAGTGAGGCTGGCCAGGATTCCGAGGTAGGTACAATGGAGTGGGTAGATACAAAACCATTTGCCCCTCTTTTCCTCTGCGTCCTGCTCCTGCTTCTTCTTCTTCTTCTTCTGACAGCGGAGCCGAGGGCACCCACAGGCTAAGAACGGTGAAGATTCCTCACCTTCACTGGGCTTTGCTGAGTTAGAAATCCACCTGGTTCGATGGGAGCGTCACTTGGGTTTTTTCTGTTGGGGGGGGGCACTTCTGAAAGGTTTACCTTGGAACTACATAGAGCACAGGAAAGCAGAGAGGTGCAGACAGACATCTGAATATAGCCAGGCTTTCATGGCTTGTGGAATAAAAAGCTGCTTGCTTCTGGAAAAGCCAGCAACCTTCGCAGAACCGTGACTTCCCAGGGTGTGTGGGACAAGGCCACATAGTTATGTCCCGGGGTGCTCTGCTCGCTCAGCTTGGCCTAGCTGCATGGCGTGCCTTGGGAAATGGGAACCTTTGATTCACAGGTGTGTGGAGGGAGTGGACGGGAGGGAGGGAAGGGTGGCAGTACCCCTGGCTTCTGTGGGTAAACTGAAGCAAGCAGTTCTTTGCAGAGGTGGGGATAAGAGGAGAGGCAGGTGTGGCAGAGCCTGCTTCTCATTCTAACAGACGGAGGCAGGAAGATGGTGGGTGAGCTCAGAGTCAGCCAGGGCTCTGGCGCTAGATTCTGTCTCAGAAGTAGGGGCAGGGCAGGAGGAGGGTATAGAGAAGGAAGAGGAGGAGGAAGAGGAGGAGCAGGAGAAAGAGCCCTGAAAGATGGCTCAGATGTAAGGAATGCTTGGAAAGGACCCAAGTTTGGGTCCCAGCACTGACATTGGGTGACTCAGTCACCTCTAAGTCTAACTCCAGGGGTTCTGGCACCCTCTTCTGATCCCTGCAAGGCCCCAGGTACACACAAAGTGCACATATGTAAGTGCAGGCAAACATTCATGCGTATAAAGCAAGTTACCTATGTAATTAATTACTATATATACCCAAGTTCAGTTCCCAGCATCCACATGGTGGCTCACAACTACCACTAACTCTAGTCCCGGGGGATCCGGTCTCTGAAGGGTCCTGCATGCAAGCACACAGTGCACATAAATTTCTGCAAGCAAAGCCGGGCGTGGTGGTGCATGCCTGTAATCCCAGCACTTGGGAGGCAGAGGCAGGCGGATTTCTGAGTTCGAGGCCAGCCTGGTCTACAGAGTGAGTTCCAGGACAGCCAGGACTACACAGAGAAACCCTGTCTCAAAAAAAAAAAAAAAAAGAAAGAAAAAATTTCTGCAAGCAGAGCTGGAGAGATGGCTCAGCGGTTAAGAGCACTGACTGCTCTTCCAGAGGTCCTGAGTTCAATTCCCAGCAACCACATGGCAGCTCACAACCATCTGTAATGGGATCTGACACCCTCTTCTGGTTTGTCTGAAGACAGCAATGGTGTACTCATGTAAATAAAATAAATAAATCTTTAATAAAAAAAGCTTACACAAGCAAATACACATGACATGAGATAAAATATTTTATGTTTTAAAAGACAGAGGAGGTGGGGACTGGATCAGGAAGGGGACAGCTAGGGAGGCTGGGAGGGAGAGGCCAGTTTTGGACTACCTTGCCTTGTCCCAAATGCCCGGTTTAATCTTTTGTCTTCCCCACCTGTCCTTTTCCATGCTGCATTCAGGTTTGGCCAGAGCTTAGGATTCACCATGGCAAATGAAGAGGCGATCATCCGCATCCCTCCATACCACTACATCCATGTGCTGGACCAGAACAGTAATGTGTCCCGTGTGGAGGTCGGACCAAAGACCTACATCCGGCAGGACAATGAGAGGTTGGTGTAGAGCTGGCCCAGCTGCGGGCAGCCTGGCCGGCAGGAGTGGCCCTCATCTGGGTGGCTGGGCGGTTTCTCTTGCTTTTACTGCCTCCTTTGGAATGTCGACCTGCCTCCTCACACCCCTTCTTACTTTGTGACAGGGTGCTGTTTGCCCCCGTTCGCATGGTGACTGTCCCCCCACGCCACTACTGCATAGTGACCAACCCTGTGTCCCGGGACGCCCAGAGTTCTGTGTTATTTGACGTCACAGGACAAGTCCGGCTCCGGCACGCTGACCAAGAGATCCGACTAGCCCAGGACCCCTTCCCCCTGTACCCAGGGGAGGTGCTGGAAAAGGTACCTCACTTTCCTCCTTCGAGCCTGCTCTGTGCCTGCCCCAGGGCTGCCCCCTGCCTTTCAATGGGGGAAACCAAGCTCCTGTGGGAAGGGCTGAGGAGGTAGCTATCGATTCTCTCCAGGGGCAAAGGGGACTCACAGTCCCTCCATTCTAACTCCCCTGCTCTCCCCTCACACCTCAGACAGACTCCCAATATCCATGCCTGGGTGCCCGGGATGTTGCAGTGGAGAGAGACAGGAACCACCATCATAGACACACCCTCATCCATGCTGCCCCAAGGCCTGAGCTCCCAAGCCAGGGAGTCTGGGTTTTTAAAATAGTTCTATAGGCCGGGCGTGGTGGCGCATGCCTGTAATCCCAGCACTCACTGCCCAGAGGCAGAGGCAGGCAGATTTCTGAGTTCGAGGCCAGCCTGGTCTACAGAGTGAGTTCCAGGACAGCCAGGGCTACACAGAGAAACCCTGTCTCAAAAAAACAAAACAAAACAAAACAAAACAAAAAGTTCTAACTTTACCTGCTTGGTATTTTATGCTTTTGAAAGTGACTTTATCCACTGGCCAGTGCCTTTTGTGTTATCATTACATTTTATGTCCTTATTTAATGGGGGCAGGGGCAGGGCATGCATGCCCGCTACAGATGCACGTGGAGGTCAGAGGACAGCTTGCAGGAGCCAGCGCTCTCCTTTCACCATGTGGGTCCTGGGGTTGAACTCAGGTCACCTGGCTTGGCAGAAGGTGTCTCCACCATCGAGCAGTCTTCCCAGCTCACTCTTAAATTTCCCGTTTTTTTCCCAGTACATTGTGTATGCTAGGCAAGTGCTCTATATCTGGAAGCCCTAATCAGTGCTTCTTGCTGCTGAGAGCCTAATAGCACGCACTCTGGGTGTGCATAGAGACGCACACAGCTGGGGAGAGGGACAATAGAAATAGCCAGCGGTCGGTGAGATGGCCAGAAGTATTTGTTGTATAAACCTGACGATCTGGGATCGGTGCCCCAGACCCAGCCCATGGTGGAAGAGAGAACTAACACTCGAACGGTGTCCTCAGGCCTCCAAACATGCGTGGTGATTCATGCATAACTACATATACACACAGGAATAAATTAAATGAAAATTTTAATGAAACTATAAATAACAAAGAAAGAGCAATCCTGAAAAGAATCTGAGTGGTGGCGCGCGCCTTTAATCCCAGCACTCAGGAAGCAGAGGCAGGCGGATCTCTGAGTTCAAGGACAGCCTGGTATACAGAGTGAGTTCCAGGACAGCCAGGGCTACACAGAGAAACCCTGTCTAGAAACCCTCCCACTCCCCAACTCACCCACCCCCCAAAAAAGAGAGAGGAGCTTAGTGAGGACTCTCAGAACTCTATACCCTTGTCTTACCTCAGACTAGCCGCGTCCCACAGTGGGTCTGGAGGGCTGAGGTAAGGTGTACAGAGCTTTTGGCCTTCAGATCTGGCACATGCAAAGCCTTCCCATCCCTGCCTCACTCTCACCTCAGACCAGGAGGGTGGGTGTCGCCTGCAGGGGCCTTGCCATCCTCAGTCAGTGTTTGTGCTTTTCCACAGTGCCACCTTCTCTGAGGCTGGCAGCATTTTCTAATGGCACAAGGGACATTTTCATGACCGTGACAACAGCTTGGCCTCCCTTTTGGTTTTTGTGACAGAGTCTTACCACATAACCCTGGCTCACCGAAAACTCTCTGCGCACGCACCGCACAGGGGCCTTGGTCCTGTGGCAGGTCTCTGCTCCAGGCCCCCTAGGGTGTTGCTTTGTTCCGTTTGTAGCCTTTCACCAACAGCCCTGCAAATCCATTTTCTAGCTCTCCATGGCTTTCTTCCTCCCGCCTGCTCTTTCCCAGCAGCCTGAGCAACCTGCACAGGCCCTTCTCTACGTTGGTCCTTCACAAAGTCCTTTGGCAAAGCCCCAAGACAAGCCAGGTGTGGGGTGCCTCTCACACACTGCCCTGAGCACCTGTGTACAAGCCAGGTGTGGGGTGCCCCTCACACACTGCCCTGAGCACCTGTGTACTCTCATTTCCCTGTGTCTGGGACTCTCAAGACATTGTGGGCTGACTTGTAGCAGTGCCGGCTGCAGCTGGGAGCCCTCTCCTAGAATGACCTCATTTAGACACCTGAACCCAGCAGCTTCCTGCCCAGTTCTTTTTTAAAGGTGTGGCCCACCACACGTGTGTGTGTGTGTGTGTGTGTGTGTGTGTGTGTGTGTGTGTGTATATATATATATATATATATATATATATATATATGAGGGGAGGGGGTTGGTTTTCTTTCTTTCTTTCTTTCTTTCTTTCTTTCTTTCTTTCTTTCTTTCTTTTTCTTTCTTTTTGGTTTTGGTTTTTTGAGACAGGGTTTCTCTATGTAGCTCTGGCTGTCCTGGAACTCACTCTGTAGACCAGGCTGGCCTCGAACTCAGAAATCCACCTGCCTCTGCCTCCCAAGTGCTGGGATTAAAGGCGTGCACCACCACTGCCCGGCCCGGGGGGTTGGTTTTTGAGACAGGGTTTCTCTGTTTAGCCCTGGCTGGCCTCAAACTCAGAAATCTGCCTGCCTTCCAAGTGCTGGGATTAAAGGCATGCACCACCACTGCCTGGCATATTTTTTTACTTATTGTGAATACATTGTTGCTCTCTTCAGACACACCAGAAGAAGGCATAAGATCCCATTACAGATGGTTGTGAGCCACCATGTGGTTGCTGGGAATTGAACTCAGGACCTCTGGAAGAGCAGCCAGTGCTCTTAACCGCTGAGCCATCTCTACAGCCCAGCTCTGTTCTTTCTTATTTTCAGTATTGATTCAAGATACCACCAGGCGACCGAGTGCCTAAGCTAGACACACGGAAGACACAGTGGGGGCAGCCAGTTGTCACCGTCATCCTGTCACTTAGGCAGGGAGCACACCAGGGAGACACCGTGGCTCTGTGATACAGCAGACAGGAAGTGAGTCGAGCCTTAGAGAGCAGAGGCAGGCCATGGTGGCCTTGAGGCAAGTCTAGGTTAGACAGAAGCGGATAGGGGGATCTGCTTTCTCCATCCCGGTATGAGGCCAGGAGATAAAATGGCTCTCCGCCTTCTACAGCCCAGACCAGCCTGTCGAGGGGAGCCTGGGCGTCACTTGGGCTCACGTCCTGACGATTCTTTCACAGCTTTGTAGCTGGCTCCGCTCACCAGCGTCTGCTCGTCCCTCTTTCCTGCCTCCTTCTGAATACTTTCAGAGACCAAGTCTAGTCATAAAAGGCAGTTTTATAAACTTTCAGGTTCATCTGCTTTTGTAAGGCCTCCTCTTCCTGTGGGAGGGAACCGTGAGAGCACAAGGCAACACCGAAAGCAAAGCCACGAGATTAAACCCTGTGTTGGACATCCCTTTATTCCGTCCTCCTTTCTTTTTTGGTTTTTCGGGGACACAGCCACATGTACCCGGACTGACTTAGAGCTCGCTGTGTTAGAACTGCTTCCCTTCTCGGCGTGTCTCCAGTGCTGTGGTTATAGGCTTGTGCCCCTGTGCCCAGCATCATGTCTGTACATCAAGTCCTTTCTAGTTCAGTGGTTCTCAGCCTTCCCAATACTGCCACCCTCATACAGTCCCTCAGGTCGCCGTGACCCCCAACCATAAAATTATTTCATTGTTAACGTCATAACTGTAATTTTGCTACTGTTTTGAATCTTAATATAAATAGCTGATCTGTAACCCCCAGAAGGTCATGACCCACAGGTTGAGAACTGCTGTTCTAGTGCATCAGTGTAAGCCAGGTCCTGCAGGTGTTGCCTAATGTCTCTCCAGTTTCCCACTAGGTCCCCTCCTCCTGCTTATCCTCAACAGACAGAGGAGAGTGGTCTTGGCTCATCAGCAGTGACATCCTCACTAGTTCTTCAGACCCGGTGGCCCTGGGCCCACCTCTACCTTGTATGTTACACTAGGATTTTAATGAAGATACACAGAGGGGGCTGGGCGTGTGGCTCAGTGGGGGAGCACTTGCTCAGCATTCACGGGGCTCTGATCTGACCCACAGCAGCGTGGACCCATCCCAGAGACGGATGCTGTACAGGGCTCTGATCTCCAAGCATCAGGTTTGAACCGGGGATCACGGCTTGAACGCTCATGACCCCTCTTTCCCTGTAGGACATCACCCCGCTGCAGGTGGTTCTGCCCAACACAGCCCTGCATCTTAAGGCATTGCTGGACTTTGAGGACAAGAATGGAGACAAGGTTATGGCGGGAGACGAGTGGCTGTTTGAGGGACCGGGTGAGTTATGTCTCCGCCTCTTGGTGTTTGTCTGGGCCAGGGCTTCCTGCCTTTCTCCCATAACCCTGACATCTTTGGCTGTCAGCATTGGCTTCCCCCTCCTTCCCCAGGCACCTACATCCCACAGAAGGAGGTGGAAGTTGTGGAGATCATTCAGGCCACGGTCATCAAACAGAACCAAGCACTGCGGCTAAGGGCCCGCAAGGAATGCTTTGACCGGGATGGCAAGGAGCGGGTGACAGGTGAGATCAACTGGGCACTGCGGTGGGGGGCCAGGCAGGAAGGAGGGAGGTGTGTTGGGACAGGGTTTCTTTGTGTAGACCAGGCTGGCCTGGAACTCAGAGATTGCCTGCCTCTGCCTCCCAAGAGCTGGGATTAAAGGTGTGCACCAGCACTGCCCGGTCTATGTCTGTCTTTCATTGCTTGTTTTTGTTGTTTTAAAGATTTTTCAAAATATGTATCATTACCTTATTTTTATGTGTGTGAGTGTTTTGTCTGTATGCATGTCTGTATCCACCACTTTTGTGTCTAGTGCCCAGAGAGGCCAGAAGAGGGTGTCAGATCACCTGGAACTGGAGTTACAGACAGTTGTGAGCCACCATGTGGGAGCTGGGGATTAAACCCAGGTCCTCTGGAAGAGCAGCCAGTATTCTTAACCACTGAGCCAGCTTCCAAGGTCTGTTCCTTTTGAGACAGTGTCTCATGTAGCTCTGACGGACCTGATATTCAACGTGTATTCCATGGCAATCCTCTGCCTCAGCCTCCCCAGTGCTGGGGCTATAAATGCATGCCCATGCCTGGCTTCTCCCAGTCTCTCTTGAGGTCTACCAGCTGTGTCTTGCATATCTACTTCCATGCTAGCCTTGACCCTGCAATCACACCATGATAGAACCGTCCTCCGTCCTAGCTCTGTAATGTAAACTGTGGGCACTGGCCCCTGGCCACATTTTACCTGGTTCTAGATCAAAAGGTAAGCTGTTCACATACATTGACCCGATGTCGATTCAGGATGATAGATGGAGTTTTATTCACTCCCCTGACAAGAGTGAGACTCTTACTGTTCCCATTCTCCACGGCGAGACTGAAGCACTTGCCTAGGGTGTGTGGCCGTGCAGGGTGAGACTGTGATTTGCTGCTGGGCATGCATTCTACTCCAACAAACAAAATGACTTTCACAGGTCTATGAGACACCTTTTCACCATTGCAGGAGCATGAAAAATCAGTCTTTGGTCCATCACATGGTGTGGCTGTAGTAGTGACTTGACATTCTAGAAGGCCCTTTGCGGTTTTTGTCTTTTGGGACAGGTTTCCCTGTGTAGCCCAGGTTAGCCAAAAACTCCCTATCCTTCAACCTCAATCACCTGAATGGTGTGATTATGGGTATGTGCCAGCATGCCCAGCCTCTAAAAGTTTTGGGTTTGCTTCGTTTTTTGTTTTTGTTTTTGTTTAGTTCTTCTGGGAGAGAGATTAGTTTTCTCCTGGCCTCAGAGAAAGCAGTGGCTGCAAGGACCTTGTTAGGTGCTCAACCCTGGGGGCAGTAGCATTTCTTTACCTTCAAAGCCCAGCTAATCCTGTTACCTGGGCTGCCATGAAGTGATGGTGGGTGACTGGTCGTCCTTCCTGCTCCTGACCCAGGTGAGGAGTGGCTGGTCCGATCCGTGGGCGCTTATCTCCCAGCTGTCTTTGAAGAGGTACTGGATCTGGTGGACGCTGTGGTCCTTACAGAAAAGGTTTGTACTTGGGTGTGGGTAGAGAAGCTGGCAGTGCTTAGAGGGCAGACAATGTGCAAGAAAAGGGGCAGGGAGCACCCCTCTGTGCACCATGGGAATCAGGTCAGATCTCCAGAGGAGCATTCCAGAGCATCCTCCCGGGTAGGGAAGCGTTGTCCCTGAGAACTGGGATCAAGTTTGGCGGCCTGAGGTGTCCCCAGATCCAAGGCCCCGGCCACAGGAAGGTGGGGAGAGGCCTCCACAAATGCCCTGTGTTTCCACCACAGACAGCTCTGCACCTCCGGGCTCGGCAGAACTTCAAGGACCTTCGGGGAGTGTCCCACCGCACTGGGGAGGAGTGGCTAGTGACAGTGCAGGACACAGAAGCCCATGTTCCAGATGTCTATGAGGAGGTGCTGGGGGTCGTACCCATTACCACCCTAGGACCTCGACACTACTGTGTCATCCTTGACCCGATGGGACCAGACGGCAAGAACCAGCTGGGACAAAAGCGTGTTGTCAAGGTAAGCCCATCTCCACCTCAGAGCTTGTGAGAATTGAGACCCTTGAGTAACAAGAAGCCTTCTCATCTGTCTTGCTCCACATCTTCCAAACAACACATATGTTCTAGAAATACCATTAGTGTTTTTTGTATACTCAGGTTTTTATTCCTGACACACTATCCCATTTGCTTCTCCAAGGCCTTCAGCTTCTCCTGAAGTTCCTAGAACTTGCCCCTCCATGTTCTGGAACCTTTGTCATGCTACATGAAACAAATCTCACATCCCGCAGCCCCCATGTTCTCCCCTGCCCTGCCTCCTGTGAGAACTGTTAGGACTCGGCAAGCTGCCTCTGCAAAGGCAGGGACTAGATAAAACGTTTAGGGCTTGTGTGGATGAGATTTCTGCTGAAGTTATCCAACTAGGCTATTGCCACAGGATCATGGAGACAACATGGAAGCAAAGCTAGAAACAAGGTGTGAGGCGGTGCACCGGGAAGGCTAAGGCAGGAGGATCAGGCGTTTGGGGGGTCCCCTTGGATCCATGAGATCATCTCTTAAGAAAGGAAAAGAAAAGAAGGGGTGAGGAGGCTTAAAAGTGAAAACAACCCTTGTAGGATGTGGTGGTGCAGGCCCTGAATTCCAGTGCTCAGGACGTGGTGGCGCATGTCCAGCGCTCTGGAGGCAGAGGCAGGCAAATCTCTGTGAGTTCTAGGCCAGACTGGTCTGCAGACCGAGTTCCAGGCCAGCAAGGATGACTTATTGAGACCCTGTCTCAAAACCAAACCAAACAACCTAAAAAGTCTGTCATTTAAGATGTGTGGCTATGAATTTGAGGCCAGCTTGGGCTACATAGCAAGCATTCTTCTCAGTGGAGAGGAAAGCCAGTACAACACGCATCTATACTCACACCTACTTGGGACCTTGATACAGGAGTCCAGAAGTTCAAAACCATTCTGGTCCCATATCATCATTGGTAGCAGGTCAGATTTGACTCTAAGACCAGAGTTTGCCCACCCTCAAATCCCACCATATCAAGAAAGCAAACCATGGGAAAAATGAAAAGCAACAATAAGTTACACACACACACACACACACACAATATATATCTATATCTATATCTATATCTATATCTATATCTATATATCTATATCTATATCTATATCTATATCTATATCTATATATATATATATATATATATATATATATGACTGGAGAGATGGCTCAGTGGTTAAGAGCACTGACTGATCTTCCGAAGGCCCTGAGGTCAATTCCCAGCAACCACATGGTAGCTCACAACCATCATAATGAGATTTGATCCCCTCTTCTGGTGTGTCTGAAGACAGCAACAGTGTATTTATACATACACTGTTTTCTTTGGAGATTTTTTGTTTTGCCCTTTGTGACAGGGTTCTCACTTTGTTACCCAGGCTGGCCTTGGGCCCAGGATGATCCCTCTTTAGCCTCCAAAGTGCTGAGGTTACAGACACATACTCCACCCAGCTTAGGGTAATCCTTAACTGTTTAACTTGAGGACCTAGGTCTCCATCATTTGCAAATCTGACCAACTGAGCTGCCAGCCATTGTCCAGAGAGAGGGGCCGATGCTATGATAAAGGTGTCTTTTGGGCTTCTGTCAACCACAACATATCATGGTAAAAGTGACCAAGCCAGTTCAGTCAACCAACAGGATCGAGGGAGGGAGTGAGGATCGAAAAGAAAAAGGTAATTAGACCACATTATAACATGACTCCAGCCAGTGCTGAGGCTGAAGTGGGTTTATTTTTCTTCAGTCTTTTTTTATACTATTCTAAGTACATGCAGAGAATAAGATCAGTTCTAGGTCAAGGAACAAACAAGTCAATAAACAGTTCCGGGGTATTCAGGGTCTTCACAAGATGATCAAGGTCTTGAGCCTATTTCCTTGTCCTAGCCCAATGTCAAATTCCCACCAAATTCCTAGAAGGCGGTCCCAAAAGCTTTCCACATAAAAGTAACTTTATTTGCCTGGCCTAAGTGTCATCTCTGAGGCTTATTGCCTCAACCTGCTAACCTAGGCCTAGTTGTGGGAGCTGCCAGCCTCCACACAGTCTTGTCTAGACCTAGAGTGTTTTCAGCCTCTGAGACTTGCTGCTGAATACACTCGCTCGCTCCTTATTGTTCTTCCTGAACTCAGCTGTTCTGGCTCAAACTCTTCTCTGTGCTGATTCAAACTTTCTCGACCTCTGATTACTCTGTTGGCCTCAAGCCTACTCTAGCAATCTGTTCTAATCTTTGGCTCCTTCTCATTCTCCAGCTCAATCTGTCTTCACCTGTGTCTAGCATGTTCTTGCTACAACCTATCTCTGTAAAAGAGTCCCATTAAACTCCCTCTTCTTTCTGTGCTGCTCTTTCTTAAGTAACCACACATTATTTTCTCTGTTCTTGTGAGAGTTTGGCATATCCTGTTCTGTCAAATCTTTCTCTGGTTGTCTGCCACCCAATTAGATGTCACTTTCTTTTTTCGAAGCAGGGTTTCTCTGTGTAGCCCTGGCTGTCCTGGAACTCACTATGTAGATTGGGCTGGCCTCGAACTCACAGAAATCTGCTTGCCTCTGCCTTCCGAGCACCAAGATTAAAGGTGTGTGCCACCTCTGCCTGGCTAGATGTCACTTTTTTTTTTTTTTTTTTTTTTGGTTTTTCGAGACAGGGTTTCTCTGTGTAGCCCTGGCTGTCCTGGAACTCACTCTGTAGAACAGGCTGGCCTTGAACTCAGAAATCTGCCTGCCCCTGCCTCCCAAGTGCTGGGATTAAAGGCATGCGCCACCACTGCCTGGCTAGATGTCACTTTCAAACATGGGTCCTTCCTTGTACAAACTAACTCTACTTTCATTGTTCGGGATTAATGGTGTGTGTGTATTAAGGGCACGTCTGTATTCCAGCCAGAGTAGCCATATTGCTGGATTAAATTTACCTCTACACAGCATGGGAAAGTGCCACCAGAAGACATGGCTCAAGGTCATGCCATAGGTGGCAAGTCAGGAGGCTGTGTGGAGGCTGTGTGGCTCTTCTGTAGGCCTGAGAGACACCATGACCTAACCTTTCCTTTTTCCCACTAGGGAGAGAAGTCCTTTTTCCTCCAGCCAGGAGAGAGGCTGGAACGAGGCATCCAGGATGTATATGTGCTGTCCGAGCAGCAGGGGCTGCTGCTGAAGGCGCTGCAGCCCCTGGAGGAGGGGGAGAGCGAGGAGAAGGTCTCCCACCAGGCCGGAGACTGCTGGCTCATTCGTGGGCCCCTGGAGTATGTGCCGTCTGCAAAAGTGGAGGTGGTGGAGGAGCGTCAGGCTATCCCTCTGGACCAAAATGAGGGCATCTATGTGCAGGATGTCAAGACGGGGAAGGTACCAGCTGTGGGATGGGAGGTGCCGGTGGTGGCTTCCTCTGGGCAAGCAGGGGGTGCTGCTAGGGAAAGGCAGGGCGGGAGAGGACTCACAGGGCAGTCGCCAGGTGGCTGGCTGGCAGATGCAAGGCCCTTTCATACTCCACTTGTCATCTTTGTCCTAAATACCTAATTTTACATTTTAGAGACTCCAGCTGAGAGAATGAGCTGGGCTTTAGGCCAGGGGTTCTGCCCTACTGCAGATGTGGTCCTAGCATAAAGTTCTCGCTGGACTTTTGCTGCTTCACCTAAACCTTGACCTTGGTCTTACTGAGGATTACATTGCCAACTTTCTCCCTGAGAATCTAATGAGGAAACAGTTCAGTCAGGGGCAGCGATGGTGCATATGAGGCTGTCCTAGGATCACATCTGTAGCTGTGATGCCTACCGCACTGCTCCAGCAAGGAACACCCTAGAAATACTATCAAGCCATACCAAGTGCTGTTCTTTGAGCTAGACATGTGAGCTGCTCCTCCTTCCCCAGATCGCCCATTGTACAGATGAGCAAGGAAAGCACTGGCAATAGCTTGAGAAAACGTGAGCAGACAGCCACCAAGCTCGAGTGCAGTCTTCCCACAGACACCCGCTTTAACCAGGACACTGTGCTACCCCTGGGCGGGGTGGGCTCAGGACTGCGAGGGAGGGGTGATGTTCTCCCTCCTACCCTCTCTGAAGACACCTTCCCTAGGTACGGGCTGTGATTGGAAGCACCTACATGCTGACTCAGGATGAAGTCCTGTGGGAAAAGGAGCTGCCTTCTGGGGTGGAGGAGCTGCTGAACTCGGGGCATGACCCTCTGGCAGACAGGGGTCAGAAGGGCACAACCAAGGCCCCTCTGCCCTCAGCACCGAGGAACAAGACCCGAGTGGTCAGCTACCGTGTCCCACACAACGCAGCGGTGCAGGTGTATGACTACAGAGCCAAGAGAGCCCGGTGAGCCAGCGGAGGCCTCTGCGGGGTCCCGGGGTCCTGAGGGAAGCGCTCAGGGCAGCTGACTTCCGCCTCTCTCCGCAGCGTGGTCTTTGGGCCCGAGCTAGTGTCACTGGATCCTGAGGAGCAGTTCACAGTGTTGTCCCTTTCTGCTGGGCGACCCAAGCGTCCTCATGCCCGACGCGCACTCTGCCTGCTGCTGGGACCCGATTTCTTTACTGACGTCATCACCATCGAAACTGCAGATCACGCCAGGCTGCAGCTGCAGCTTGCCTACAATTGGTGAGGCTGGGGGCCCAGGGTGCAGGGCTCCAGTAACAAGGGACTACCTAGCCACACCCCTGTCGTTTATTACTGCAATTGTTTTTGTTTTTGAGACAAGGTTTGTCTACAGGCCTGGGTATCCTGTGTAGCCAGGTTGCTTCAAACTCACAGAGATTTTACCCACCTCAGACTAAAGGAGTGTTCCACCACTCACGGTTTCTGCAAGGTTGTTTTGTTTTTGTTTTTTAAAGAACAGTTTTTTTTGTTGTTGTTTGTTTTTTAAGAACAGGTATTTTTTACAACCTCTGGGCATGAGCAGTGTGAACAAGTGGTCAGCGCACCTGCCCCAGAATGCACTGCTGGGCCCTGCCCCAGTTGTACTGTTTGCTGTCTCGGGACCTGCGCAGGGAACCTCGTGTTTTCTTCCTTTCCCCAGCTGGAAAATGAAGATTACCTACTTCATGAAATAGTTAAATGCTGGGGTGCTGGGGGCGGGAGAGTAGCTTTTCTTCAGTGATGTAGCCACCCATAAATTGCCCAAACTCCAATAAATAACCCGACCCGATGCTCATGTAAATAGCCCTAGTTAAACTCAGTGGGTCATTTTTAAAGTCATGGAACTAGGAGCAAGGCTGGGAACAAGGGATCTGTGGGAGGAGGAGGGTAAGAGAAGGTAATTGGGTATGATCAAAATACATGTATATATATACACGCCAATATATATGTGTATGTGTGCATATGTATATGTATATATGAAATTGCAAAATAATAAACTATTTTTCAAAAGAGCAAGCAAGGGGCCATGACAGCTCAGAGTACCCACTGAGTACCACCCCGTAGCCTGAGTTCCATCCCCAAACCCTACAGACAGGTGGAGGAGAAAACTGATCCCACAGAATTGCCCTCTCTCCTCTATAGGAGGGCCACGGCCATGCCCCTCCACACTATGCACACAAACATGCACGATAAGATTTAACAAAAATTAATGGCCCAAAGCTGGGTGGCTGTGGTACATACCTTTTAAACTCAGCACTTGGGGGGCAGAGGCAGATGGATCTCTGAGTTAGAGGCCAGCCTGGTCTACAGAGTGAGGTCTACAGAGACAGCCAGGGCTATACAGAGAAACCCACAGCACATGGCTGTAACCCCAGCTCTCCAGCGGCAGAAGCAGGAGGATCAGGTATTCAAGGCCAGCGTCATCTGAAAGCTCGCAGCCAGCCTGGGTCTCCAGTGTGAGGAGGCTCCGTCGCAGTCAGTCACCTGGGGAAATGGTGTTCACCAGTGTCTGACCCATTCTGAGTTCCTCTCCTGTGGTGGAGAACAAGCTAGTGCTATGACTGAGGGAGATTGGGTGCTGAGCCAGTGACAGTTAAGAGCACAGACCTTAGAGCCATCTTGCCTCGTTTCCAAGTTTGGCTTCCCATATATGCTATGATCTTTGGTATGACCTGGGGTTTAGCACCTCAAACCCTCTATTTCTTCTTCTGTAAAATGGGATAATATGCGTCTCCACCTGAGGGACTCTGGGAGTACTTAATGGAAATATAGGTGCATGCTGGGCACAATTTAACATCTCCATTGTAGGAAGGAGCTTCAGCTGAGCCCCAGAGGAGGGTATTGAAATGCTCCTCAGAAAGGGTATCATTTCTTGTGGGACAACAGCTTCCCCATTCTGGGCCTCTTTGTTCACAGGCACTTTGAACTGAAGAACCGGAATGACCCTGAAGAGACCGCCAAGCTGTTCTCTGTGCCTGACTTTGTGGGTGACGCCTGCAAGGCCATTGCATCCCGAGTCCGGGGGACTGTAGCCTCCGTCACCTTTGACGACTTCCACAAGAACTCCGCACGGATCATTCGCACGGCTGTTTTTGGCTTTGAGACGTCCGAAGACACAGGTCTTGATGGCACACTCCTGCCCAGGGCTCGAGACCGGGCAGTCTTTCCCCAAAACGGGCTGGTAGTCAGCAGTGTGGATGTGCAGTCAGTGGAGCCTGTGGACCAGAGGACCCGGGATGCCCTTCAGCGCAGTGTCCAGCTGGCCATTGAAATCACAACCAACTCCCAGGAGGCAGCGGCCAAGTGAGTGGTGCAGGGTCCCAGGGGAGCATCTTAGCCAAGGCCAAGACCTGGGCACGAATAACGTGGCACCCACGAACAGTCTGCCTGTTGCTGGCTGGTCCACAAGGGTATGTTCTCTTCCCAGCGTGGCAAAGCTGTAAGCAGGAGACTTCTGACCCTTTCCAGGGCCTTCCTGGCCTCCCTGTCCTCTCCCACCAGCCTGCTCCCACCTTGAGCCTTTAGAACATCTTTGTCCAGTGAACTCTCTCGGCTCAAGGTCACCTCCTCTATTTCCTCTTCCTACTGTTACAGTGTTCTCTTTCCCTGCTCCACTACTTGCTCTCAGATGCTCATCGGTGCCTGAAAGCACCATAGCCTCTTGTCTTCCCATGGGAGGCGGCTGCAGGCATGTCTGTCCATCTGCCATAGGCCTGGAGCCGGGCTGTGGCTGCTCGAAGCATGCCCTCCTAGGCCCAGTGCATGCTGAATGCTCAGAGAGGGGAGTGGGGGGGTGGGGCCAGTCTCTGCTCCAGAGGCTCCTTTCTTAGCTCTGGGCCCCCATCTCATCTGCCCCTGCTCTTACCCAGGCACGAGGCTCAGAGACTAGAGCAGGAAGCCCGTGGTCGGCTTGAGAGGCAGAAGATCTTGGACCAGTCAGAAGCTGAAAAGGCCCGCAAGGAACTCTTGGAGCTTGAGGCTATGAGGTGGGTCAAGAAATAAAGGTTTCTAGACCAGCCAGTCTGAGGGTCTTGGAAAAGCTGCTGGCTCAGGCCGGTTGGGGTGGAGAGGCAACACTTCGAAGCATAAATGAAAGCCCCAGAAGGGCTGGGGATGTGGCTTAGGGGTGGAGAACTCGCCGGGCATGCACGAGGCCTGAGGCTCCATCCCCAGCACTGGAAGAAAATTAAAAATGATGGCCCAGCAAGATGACAGTGGGCGAAGCGCTTGCCGCCAAGCCAGATCCCACGCAGTGAAAGGAGAGAACTGATCTCACACGTTGTCCTGGCTGACATGCTTGTGTCATGGTGTCCCCGGGTGGGGGGAGCGTCTCTTCTAGGCCTCCCCTGACTCTGTTTCCCCTGCAGCATGGCTGTGGAGAGCACTGGGAATGCCAAAGCAGAGGCTGAGTCCCGAGCAGAGGCGGCACGGATTGAGGGCGAGGGCTCCGTGCTGCAGGCGAAGCTAAAGGCGGAGGCGTTGGCCATTGAGACGGTGAGTGCAGGTGCAAGGCCGGGCATCGGCCCGGGAGAGGCCTGTTTGTTACGGGCTGAATCCGAGTGGTCTGACAAAGCACTGCGGTTCGCAAGGTCCTCTGTCCAGCAGCAAAGCACCTAGGACAACCCCTGACAGGGATTCTTAAGCCATTTCCCCAGTGACCTTCAGCTCACTTTGTTGTATGCTGTATGCTTTACGCATGTGACCTTCCTTCTTGCCTGAGGTGTGTGTGTGTGTGTGTGTGTGTGTGTGTGTGTGTGTCACCTCCACTTTACACCACGACTTGAATTAGGGGACTCCTTCCCAAGATTCACTAGCTAGTGGCATAGCTAGGATTTGCACCCGAGATTCCCTTCTGCCTCAGTTCTCTCAGAGGTGCTGGCTGGACAGTTCCTGAGCCACAAGACCTAAAGCCAGCCTGGTCTCCCCCTTCCAGGAGGCAGAGCTGGAGCGAGTAAAGAAAGTCCGAGAGATGGAGCTGATCTACGCCCGGGCCCAGCTGGAGCTGGAGGTGAGCAAGGCACAGCAGCTGGCCGATGTGGAGGCAAAGAAGTTCAAAGAGATGACAGAGGCTCTGGGCCCCGGCACCATCAGGGACCTGGCTGTGGCTGGGCCAGAGATGCAGGTGAGAACGGGGAGTCGTGGGAGGAGAGAGGGTGCTTGCCTTGGAACCAAGAGGCAAGCATATTTGGGGACGCGTTGGAGGATGGAAAGGGGCATGGGGTAACCTGTCACAGAGCACCACGTGATGTCACACCAGCAAGGGGCACTGTCCTAGACCCTTCAGGGCTGGCACTGCTAGGGGGACAGTAGCAGAGGAGACAGCAATACCTTGAAGGAAGTCAAGACGATATGACGAAGGTGATGGTGGCACTTCAGAGACCACCTGGTTTAGGGCGGGCTGTCCTGAGGAGGCAGCTGAGGTAAACGGCCGTCCCTGAAGGTGTCTTCTTGCTGGCTTTATCCTCCAACCCTGCAGGTGAAGCTTCTTCAGTCCCTGGGCCTGAAATCCACTCTCATCACAGACGGCTCTTCTCCCATCAACCTCTTCAACACAGCCTTCGGTTTGCTGGGGCTGGGCTCTGACGGCCAGCCACCAGTACAAAAGTGACCAGGCGGCCCAGCCCCGGGGAAGGCTTGCTTTCCCAGGCCCTCTGAGGCAGCCACACTGTGCCTTAGGTGAACACTGACTGTACTGACAATGGAAGAAATAAATGACAACCGTAGACATTTACCTTTTGATTTTTTTTTTCTTTTACCTCGAGCCTGGGTGATCTTAGTAGTGACGAGAAAGTGCTTCTCTGGTAAAATTAGCAGAGACTACTTTGGTCTCCAAGGAAAACAGGGCGAAAACTATCCTAAGGCCACTATCCTAAGGCCACAATGATAAGCATGGAACCCAAAGCTTTTCATGCCTGCTTGTTGTTTGGACTGCAGCTCTTCAGACCTGGGTAGGCAGAGGTGGTGCTGTACGAGGGTTCTGTCGGGCCAGCACACCTGAGAGCACACTCGCCCTTGAGCCGGCTCACAGCTGGTTTTTTCCATGAATCCTGGCCACCTAGTTGTGGAGTTGCCCTCAGGCTGCGAGCCGGCCCCGCCTGCCATTGGGGACTCTCCTTGGGCACGGCCTGCCAGCCTCACCAGCGGCCTGCAGTACCAGCAGGTGTGCCAGGCCTGCCCTGGGCACCTCTGTGCTTGCTTCCTCCTGGAGAAGGCTGTCTAGGGAAGAGGGTACTGCCAGGGGCAGCAGGATCTAGAGCACACTCTGAAGCTTCTAGTCTGGGCTCTTAGGGAGCATTGGGGTGCTTCTTTCTTATCTGCCCCTCAAACTTTACCCGAACTTGTAAAGGGTATTGGGTGATGATGTAGGCTCAGTCAGCTTGGGAACGCCAGCGGAGGCTAGGGTGCTGGGTCTTAGGCCGAGTGGAGCTTTAGGCCTGCCCCATCACCACTGTGGAAGTAAAATGACCCTGGGGTGGAGAGAGAAAATGGTCCCCATTCCCCGTGTGTCTGTGATGGCAACTGACTCAGTCCCTCCTATCGCCGCCCATGACAGGGGCCCACGGACCCCCAGATAAGCAAGGTAGGTGATGTTTTTGTTCCTTTTCCTCACTGGTGCCTCATCTCCTTCTCAAGAGCCTTGCTTCTTCCCGGAGTGCTTGTGAGCTGCACTTGTGTGGTTGGTGTCTCTTCTAAAGCCTGCAAGGCCCAGCGCCTGCCCATATTAATTCACAACTCGCCCTCTGGCTTGGTGTGTATGAGTCCCTGCCCAGACCTTCCTGAGTCTTTCCTCAAGAGAACTAATTAATTTAAGTTCCTCAACTGGTACCTGCTGCCTATTACATGCTGTGTATTACCAAGGGCCTCTGGGAACAAGTGAGATTGTCCGTGGTGGCTGTTTAGGTCTCAGCTACTGGCTCCCACGGCTGTCTGGACAATAACCACATCGCCACGGACAACTTTTCCACGCCTGACTTGGATCCTGGGCTCTGTCCCTACAATTACTCAATCATCCCCCGCGTGATTCCCTCATCTTCCTCACCTTTGTCATGCTAGATGGCAAAGCCCCTTCCCCTGCACCCATCCCCATGCCCTGGGTTAGGGATAGCACTCAGGGTTCTCACGGCAGATGCCCTACCATTGAATTATACCCTGGCAGTTGGTTTTCTTTTCTTGCCTCTTTCTCCTTTCCCTTAGCTACTCTTCACCCTCTCTCCCTCCCTCCTCCTTCCTTCCCTCTCTCCCTCTCCCCTCCTCCTTGCTCTCTTCCTTTGAGACAGGGTCTGTCTGACCATGAACTCAGCCCTTCAGCGTCACTGCCCAGGTTTGGCTCATGGCATGTGGCACTAATCCATCAGCTGCCACCTTCCCTGTAACGCCAGACCAGCTGCTTGTTGTTGGAGGACACCCCAGCATGTGACCAGTCTCATTTTAGACTCCAACCACAGTCTCCAGGGAGCCGTGCTCCCCCTGTCTTCTCTGAGATCCCTCCAGAACAACTGCTCTTGCCTCCTCCCCACACCTCCTCCTCCCCTGCCCACTTTTTCTCACCTCTTTGAAAAAAATAGCAGCAGATCGGGCAGGAAGGCTTTCCTTTCTCCTCCCCAGCAGCAGATCAACACACTGAGCAGCTGAACTGGCTGTCCTCACCACTGTGCCCGGGAGGGATTTCTCACCTTGGGCCCTGATCCCGCCCATCTTGTCCCGAGGGCTGACCACGAAGCCCACCTGCCTCTGTAACCAACGGCTTCCTCTCTCTGGGACCCCATCCATCAGGCTGTAGATTCCTCTAACCCTGTAAAAGCAAACAGGTAAGACTCATTCCCTGTTAAAGAGCATATGCACCTGAGTCTGCATTCAGAGCCCCCACATAGAGGCAGCTGTGGGGGCTGAAGAGACGATGGCTCAGGGCTTCAAGCGCACTGGCTGCTTTTCCAAAGGACCCAGGATCAATCACCAGCACCCACACGGCAGCTGTCTGTAACTCCAGTTCCAGGGCATCTGACACCCTCATACTGACATACATGTAGTCAAAAAGCCAATGCACATAAAAAAATCTCAAAAGGCAGCAACTATGGCCAGGCTGTACGGCTGTAACCACAACACAGATCGGGGCTTGCTGGCCAGCTAGCCTAGCCGTACACCTGTGGCTGTAGACTCAATGAGAGGCCCTGTCTCTAGGGAACGAGGTGGGAACTAGTAGGCCAGGACACCAGAGTCTTCCTCTGGCCCAAGAGCCCCCACCCCACCCCACCCCACCCCCGACTCCTATGCCCGTTCTGTCTTTACCTTTCTCTTTCTTCACAGCCAGCTCTCTCCATCCGGAGTCCTCTGCAGTCCTAGCTCCCACTGCTCACACCTTGTTGGCTTTCCAGGCTGTCATAGTGTGTCTCCATGCCTATTCAGTTCAGCCTGCTCCTGTCCTGCCTTACCCGTCACTTGACAGGTCACCTCTTTCCACATGGGGCTCCCATGACCACACACCCTAGTTCTCTTTCTGCCTCGCCATTGGCCAGTGCTGTCTTTTCTACACAGCCTTCAGGACAGGTTCCCCCCCAACTCCCTTTTCTCCTACCTACATTCTCAGCCAGCACCACTGGCTTCAGAATCCACTTCTCCATCCAGCCTTACTGTCACCACTGACCCCTGGGTTGTCTTCCAGCTGATGGCTTCGTGTGTCTGTGTGGATGCATAGTGCCAGACAGGTTGCTCATGGGATTTGTTGTAGCCAAAGAAATGCTGGGGACCTAACGTAAGCACTATATATTCTCTTCTCTCTTTCCATATGAAAAGTGTGACCAGTTACCCCACACCAGCTCCTCCACCAGCCTGCATCCTAGATGGACAATGGCATAGAGGTAAGCCATGATAAACCATAGCTAAACCCCGGAAAGAAGTGTGCATGCCATCGGAGACGGGTGTGTGTGTGTTTGTGTGTGTGTGTGTGTGTGTGTGTGTGTGTGTGTGTGTCACCCCAGCATAACCAGCCTGGCCTGACCACTGTATGTACTTTATAGGTTTACAGTCCCAGGGGGTAGGGAAATCACTCTAAATTCTATGCAATGAAGACTGGCCCAGCACTGGAAGCAAGGTGGGGGACACAGGTCCACCTCAGTGATAGGAAAGCACCCCACGGGAACGCAGCAGAGTCCCTGCTCACACAGGAGGCAGGCTCCATCGGTTACCCTAATTGCCAGAAGATAATCAACAGTGTGGCTGCCGGTGGAATTCAACACAAGCTACATTTTCCAGCTCTAGAACAGATGCCTTATCTTTGGCTAAATACCAGAAAAAATTAACAGGTTTAAGGAACCTTTTATGAGAAAAAACATTTAGAGGGTAGGGATGGGGATAGCCTCATTATGTAGTTCAGGCTGGCCTCCGGAACTCAGCAATCCACCTGTCTCAGCCTCCTGAGTGTTGGGCTTACAGGCATGTCCCAGTGGTCTTGGAAGCTTCCCCCACTGCATTACTGCATTTTGGCATTTATTTTTGGTCTGTTTTCTTTTAAGTATTTTATATATATACAAGGATTTATATATATGTATATATATATACACATATATATAAATCCATATATATAAAAATCATATATAAATCCATGTATATAAAAATCCACATATATATGTATATGTATATGTATATGTATATATATATATATATGTATATGTACACACACACACACACACACACATATATATATAAATATATAAAATCAATCAGCCAGGCAGTGGTCAGCACACCTTTAATCTCAGCACTCAGAAGGCAGAGGCAAGTGGATCTCTGTGAGTTTGAGTCCAGCCTCGTCTACAATTTGTTGCAGGACAGCCACAGCCACACAGTAAAGCTCTGTTTTGGCTCTTTGAGACAGGGTCTCTTTATGTAGCTCTGGATGTCTTGAGTTCACTATGTAGAGAAGGCTGGCCTTAGACTCAGAGAGCCACCAGCCTCTACCTCCCCAGTCCTAGTCCTAGGCGTGCACCACCATGTCTGGCTGAGAATCCTTTTGTTCATGTACATCCTGTGCATACTGAGTGCGGGCGCCGAGGAGCAACCTGGATTCCTTCTAGTTGGAGTGACTGGAGGTTGTGAGCGGCCAGGACTGGAACTCTGATCCTCTGTGAGAGCAGCAAGGCTTCTATCAGCTGAGCTATCGCTCCTACACCCAGGGTCACTTTTAACTGCAGCATGAAGCAGAGATTAGAGAGCACTCAAAGGAACAGCAAACTGGAGATAGCCATCTCCTGCCCTTTCCAAGGCGTGGAGTGAACTGCTGCAGTGTCCTGCATGCGGGTATTCATTTCGCTGGAATGAACAGTTGATTTCTAGATTATTATACTCATCCCTCTGAACCTGTGGAGGGTTGGTTCAAGGACACACCCCCAACATGGAACCCAAGATCTGTCTAGGACCAAATTCCAGACTTCCTTGCTCCTGCTGACTTGAGACTCAACTTCAAGGGTCAAAGAGGCCCTTCTGTGCATATAGCGCTCATGCAGTGTTAGCCTTTCAGGCCCTCGGGTGCAACATTCTGCTCCAAAGCACCCATTCCTCCTTCCCTATTCCTCCTGTGAAGATCATATAGAGCTGTACTCCTATATGGGGACACTGCTGGTGACACCATAAATGATCACAGCCAGGGCCCTAGAGTCAGTCAGGACTGTGGGAGCAAGGACAGCAGAGGAGAGGACACGTTGGCTTGAACACTCAGAAGAGCCATTTGGTGGGCGCGAAGGCTACTTCCAGGAGCGTCCTTAGGGCCTCCTCACCCACCTGCCCCCTCCACTGGGGCGGGCCGCAGGGGGCTGCTGGACCATTTGAAACATGACCGGCTGTGTGGGTCAACGCTTTACTCAAGCACCAATACCTCGGCCCTTCCACATACGTTCTGCACGTGCCTCCCCAAACAGGAGGAAGAGTTACTACCAGCAATGTCTTTAGGTCATGGCAGGACCTAGTTACATCAGGAGCGGAGGGCACCCCATGCTCTACAAGCCTACTGACATGAAACAGCAAAGAGGGCGGACTTTGGAGCCGAATTGGCTTCCTCTCATTATTTGCCTCTGGACAAGCACGGCACTAGACTGCCACCTCACAGAGGAGCAAGCCCAGGAGATAATGCACATTGATACGAACAGCGCTTTGAAGTGCTCTCCACAAGGAACTAAGAGAGGTCTAATGTCCTACTGAGCCCCTTGGGCCGCCGCCGCAGCTCTCACCAGCTCCTACACCCCAGCACTTAGTGTTCAGATCTATTACAATCTCTCTCGTAATTGCCTGGGTGCTCTGCTCTGGACCCCTGCCTCTGTGGGCTGTCTGTTCTGCCAGGAGCAGAAACTCTTCCCTCCCTGTCCTCACCAGCTACCTACTTAAAATAACACCTCATCCTACTGGGTGTAGTGGCACATAGCCAGCATTCAAAGATCTGAGGCAGGAGGGTCTTGGGTTTGAGGCCAGCCTGGGCTTTAGAGTAAGATCCTGTCTCCCCAAACTCCAAAACTGCACCTGAATGCCAGCTTTCCCAAACACAAGTTGTATGAAACAGGCAGGACATTATGAGGAACAAATAACATCTGCCAGCAATGCCAGCATGGGGTCTAGCCCAATACACTTAAAAAATGGAGGAGTGCTGAGTGTGGTGGCACCTACTGCAGCCTTAGCACAAGGGAGGCGGACGCAGGAAGATCTGGAATTCATGATAGAGCAGTTGAGAGCAGCTTGGGCTATATGAGACCCTGTCTCAAAAGCCAGAATAAAGAAAGCTGGTGCCAGCTAGTGACATGCACCCATGATCCCATGGGAGACTGAGTTAGGCTCATTTGAGCCTAGAAAGGGTAATATAGGAATGCCATCTCAAAAAACAAAACAAAATGAAACATAATTCATATTGTGGCATATCCCAGCACTCAGGAGGCAGAAGTAAAACACTTAGGAATGTAAGGCTAGTGTGGGCGGCGAGACCATCTCAGGAAAAAAAAAAAGGATATATATATACACACACACACACACACACACACACACACATACATATATATATATATACACACACATATGTATATGTATATGTGTGTATATATATGTATATATACATATATATATATATATATATATATATATATATATATATATCCATCCATCCATCCATCCATCCTTGGGGCTAGAGTGGGCTCAGTGGTTAAGAACACTTGTTGTTCTTCTAAAGGCCCCAGTTTAGTTCCCAGCACCCACATGGCAGGTCTCAACTGTCTCTAACTCTAGTTCCAGGCAATCCAACACTTTTACAGGGACATGCAGGCAAAACACCAATGTACTAAAATAATAAATCATAAAAAAAAAACCAACAATAAAAGTCCAAAACAAACCCTTCGCTGGTAAACAGTGTACACTAATCCTCGAGTTGGCATGGTGGTACTCAGTGTAAAGGTAGCACTCAGAAGCCAATATAGGACCAGGAGTTCCAGGAAGTGGTATGTGGTGTATGTTACATGGTATGTGTGTGTGTGGCAGGGGGTGGGGGTAGGGTGGGGGGGGTGAGGGGGGTGGTAGTGGCTGGAGGGTGTAGCAGGGCCAGGTTGACCAAGGACTAAGGACCATGCTCTGAGAAAACCATCCATCTTTCCATGAATATTTATTAAGCAGCTACCACATGCCAGGCTAGTTTTCACTCTAGGCAGAGACAAGAAAGACATAGTCTGCTCTCATGAAGTTTACATTCTTGTGAGGGTAGAAAAGATCAAGGTTACAATGAAGGTGGCCAGCCAGGGACATAAAGCAGGTGGGCAGAGACAATGCTTGTGAGCCTGAAGAACCGCAAGGCCTCTGAGGTCACTGGAATGACAGGGAGGAGCCGGCCACCTACTCTGGGAAAGCGTCCAGGTGGACTTTAATCCAGCTCCTTTGAACCCTGGGCCATCATCTGAGAGAGTCTCAAAGTAAACAAATCCAAAAAGAGTGAAAGTGCCCCCCTTTATTACGGAGGTTTCCAGAGCAGGACAGGATAGAGGAGCTTGCCTCAGAGAAGGATCTAGCTGGCCCCTGGCCCCTTCCCTCCCCGGCCTGGTACCCCAGGCTTCCTCGGCATCAGTCTGACTCCTTTGCTCTCACGCGTCTCCAAAGTCTCAGTCCAGACCCCAGGGCTGGGCCAGCAGGATGTGTGGCAACACCCAGTCTTCAGACAGGCCTCCTGGAGCACCAGCTGGAGGGGTGGGGCCTCCTGAGCACCCTTCCTGCTTTGCAGCGCCAGATCCTTAGGGTCACAGGTTGGGTCTAGTCATCAGGATTAAAGAGATAGTGACAACACCAAACAGAGGGTGACCCCTAATCCCAGCAGGCTAGAGAACACATGAGAAGGACATGACACTGGGACCTCTGAGGAGGAGAGGAGCCACGTGGTACAGTAGATACCCTGGGCAGGTGGGCAGCTGGGGACGGGAGAAGATCACTTCTTCTTGGCACGGTCAGCTGCGTCCAGGGCAGCCATGTTTCTTGCAGCCGTGATGAGGTGGATGACACTAATGATGGACTTGAGCAGAGCGATGGGAGCTGTGATCCACAGGCCCATCCGGAAAAGCCCCACAGAGCCGACTACAGGGAGGCAGAGAGGAAGAAAGAAGGAAAGCGGGGATGGAGGGGTGCAAGATGAGACTTCTCTTCTCCTCCCCTCCCCCGCAGGGCAGGGTACCCCCCCACCTCCATCCCCTTTTCCTACCTAGTGGTCCCTCGGAGAAATTGAACAGGTACAGGAGGCAGTAGAAGAGTTCATTTCCAGCACACAGGGTGAACAGGGCAGGCTGTACACAACAGAAGGCTGCCTAAGACGCAGGGTCATGTCCCTAGCGTAACCCACAGGGACTTCTGCCAGACAGGAGAGTGCCTCTCAGCCAGCTGCACACTGTACTACACTGCATACTTCTTTGGAGTCGTTGCCGTCCCCCACTGCCCCCCTTCCTCCCTCCTGCACCCCCTTCCCCTCTCGGCTTCATTGGCACTGCTGCCAGGATGATGCACAAAGACCTCCCACCAATTATCCCCCACCATGCTTCAGCCCACCTGCCACTCCTGCTCAGATGGCTGATTCATGTCTCCCGACCAGTGTTCTGCCTAAGGCTTCCCATTTTTGAATCAAGTCGGGGAGGGGCAGGAAACGCTTACCCTAGAGGTATAGTAGATGCGCAGCACAGGGTTCCCTGACAGGTCGATCATTTTGTGGCTCTCGCTGCCTCGCACCACAGAACTTAGGGAGAAAAGCATGGGGGCCCCATAAGCGTTCACTGTACGGAGGAACTGGTGTGAAGCTGAAAACTCTATCTTGCTCAAGATCATACAGTTCCCGAGGTGGGGCAGAATTAGGATTAAATGCCCCACCGCAAAGCACCCATACTCCCCCCCCATTTGGAACCCTAAAATATTCAGCTAGGCCCATGCTAGAAATTCCTTAAGCTACCTATAAAAAATGACAAAGCCACTCCGAGACTCAGGGATCACCCAGGGTCTTAAGGACGGGCAGGCTGGCGTGTGCCTATAATAGGTCCAGCACTCAGAGGTTGAGGTAGGACGACTACCAGGAATTTGAGGCCTACCTGGGCACACACTGAATTCTAAGGAGCCTTGGGCTACACCACCCGGCAAGGCTGCAGCCGCCCCAGTCCCCGACCCACTGCAGCACCTTCCACCCCTCGGCACCCCCAGCATCAAAGCTGACCTGTGCAGATGCAGCCAGTGACTGGCCACGTCCAAGCTCATGCTGAGCTGGAAGAGAAGAGTGGCTCGCGGGTACAGCAGGGCCAGATTGACCAAGAGACACATGGTGGCGCAACGGTCCGTCAGCATGTCGAGCATGGCCCCAAATCGGGTTCCTGAAAAATAATGACTACTAAGTGCAAAGGGACTGGTGGGTACAGCCGACCTGTGACGGGTGCCTGCTCTGCCCTTTCACGCCAGGCTGAGTATAAAGGACTTTGAAAATGTCTACCATCAACTGCTAGAGGAGGAAAACAGGTAGCCGTCGATAGATGGTGAGGCCAGTAGGGCACAGATTATGAGGACAAGAAACGAGAAGACATGGGGCTGTGGCAGGAGAGGTATTGGAGTGGGAAAACTGTATCTTCAACTCTTCTAACCCAGAACCAGGCCCCAAAGAAAGGCAAGCAGATCCAAAGTCTCAGGGACAATTTTAGAGGTGGGTCTGGAGAATTCATTACAGAATTAGTCAGAGCTCTATATATCATCTGCTTTCCTCCCACCTGGCGCCAACCTCTCTTCTGGAATCCCAAATGTCTGTGCCTAGCACATATTAACTACCTAGTAAACACCCTGTTGAATGGAATTTTGTTATTTACTTACTTTTTTTAAAAAAAGATTTATTTCTTTATTATATGTAAGGACACTGTAGCTGTCTTCAGATACCCCAGAAGAGGGCATCAGATCTTGTTACAGATAGCTGTGAGCCACCATGTGGTTGCTGGGATTTGAACTCATGACCTTTGGAAGAGCAGTCTGTGCTCTTAACCACTGAGCCATCTCTCCAGCCCCATTTACTTACATTTTTTAAAGTTTATTTATTTATCTTTTATGGTCTAAGTGTCTATCAGCATGCATGTATGTGCACTACATATCTGCCTGGTGCCCACAGAGGTTTAAAGAGGACATTGGATTCCCTGGAACTGGTGGTTGTAAGCCATCGTGGGGGTTCTGGGAATCAAATCTAGGTCCTCTGAAAGAGCAGTAAGCATTTTTAACCTCTGAGCACAAACTTAACCTTCAGCCCCAATCACTTATTTTTGCAGGATTTTCCTGTTGTAGTCCTGGCTCACGTGGTACTCAATATGAAACCTAGATGACTTCTGACTTGGAGTAATCTACCTCATCAGTGCTGGCATTACAAGCACGAGCTACCACGCCACACCCGAATGGAATTCCATTCCCACAGCTATGCTGGGTCTAGGTCTTCCACACCCATCACAAACAGTGATCAATCCTCAAGAGCAAGCTTAAATCCCAGGCAGTGCTGCTCTGCTTTCTTACAGAGATGGTAATGAAAGAGTCCGCAACGAGGTTCTGAGGAAGCAGGAAAAGGGCAGGGGATGTTGGGCTCCCGAGTAGTACCGGTGGTGGTAAAGTTCTGTCACCTTGATTAAGGGCTCGGGCTGCGTGTCCATCAAAAGCGTCTAGAAGTCCGCTGAGTAGATAGAAGGAGGAGGCCGTGAAGGGGCAGCAGGGCATAAAGTAGAAGGAAATGATGGCGAAGACAATCCGGGCATAACCTTGGGACGGGGTGGAAGAGAGGTACAGGGTGTGATCGAGGAGCCAGCTTAGGGTTCCTCGCCCTCCGCTGCTCTTGGGGCCGCAGGCAGCACTCACCGATAAGGTTAGGCACGAACAGGAAGATATTTTCCTCTGGCATCTTGGTGGCTCCCCTTGTCGTCTCGGCCCGGGTCTGGAGGTGCAAGGTCTTGTCCCAGCCTCACCAGCGTGGTCTCACCTTTTAGCCCGGGGCATCGGCTGCTCCACCTGAGCCCTGGGCCCAGTTCCCCCGGGCGATCCCAGCTGTTAGAGCCCGCAGGGCGCCGGGGCGCGGGACACCCCTGGGCACAGCTCACGCACACCTGGCCTTCCGATGGGCAGGAGCTGCCGTCTCCAGCAGCGGGCCCCGCAGCTCCGGCTGCGCCTGGCTCCTCGAGCCTACTCTTCTGTCGGGGACGTTAAGAACATCGCAGGAAGGAGAGAGCGGCTTTTAAATATAAATAAATAAATTAAATAAATAATGGCTGAGGTCCCTTTAAGGCCGGCCTGCTTCCTTTTCCTGCCGGGGCCCCTTGGCTTCGGCTCGTACCAACGCACCGAGGGAGGGGAGAGACTCCAGAGCCATCCGCAAAGGAAGAAACGGAAAAGGGAGCAGCAGAAGAGACGTGAGAGGGAATCTGCATTTTGCATTTCACAGAGGGCGTAAACCCCTGGAGGCAACGGTAAGGCGTAGAGATTCCTCCGTCCCGAGTCTGCGCCTCCCCGAGAGATTGGGTGACTTAGTACGGCCCACATCGCTTCCCCGCCCACTACGCCTGCGACCACGGCCGCTCTCCGGGACCCAGGCTGGGAAGAGGTGGCTAGAGAGGCTCCGGGCGTGCCTATCGCCTGCTTCTAGCGCCGCCCTGGTGGTGGGAGGATTAGAGCCCAGGTTCCACCCTACGTCATCTCCCAAACGCGTTGACGTAACGCTGGGGTCACCGCCTCCAAGAAGGAACCAGGAGAGCCACTGCGACACGCTAGGAAAATGTCCTTAGTTCTAGAACCTCTAGTCTCCTAGCAACGGAACTATAGAACTTCCGGAAACATTTAGGTCTTTATAGCAACCCGGAGCAGCTCTTCCCTGGTTCCCCCTCTTCCCAACCTTTTCCCCTGGACTCCCAATCCCCCAGGCCCATCATATGGTTCCCTTAGAACTTTCCGTCTCCCCTCCTGCGGAGTAGCCTAAGATTTCAACCAATCAGCCAGGTCGGGGGCTGCATGTTGGCTGCCTTGCCTAAGGATGTGCCTTGGCAGAAAAGAAGGAAGAAGGGCTCTCAAGGGAATAGGGAAGGGAGTTGTTCTGAGCCCCTCCCGTCAACTTAGGCAAAACAACCAATTTTTGTCAAGGACAGAACTGAGACAGTAGGATGTTTGAGCTATAGTCATGGATGAAACAAATCTGGGCTCTGGGAATGGCGTGAGACGGAAATCTCAGGGGAAGTGGGCTGGTTTCTCAGTCTAACACCAACTTTGTTTCCAGGGGGGATGGCATCCACATCTGCCAGGAGTGGGGACAAAAAGGACATCTGGCCATCTCAAGCTGCTGCCTCCTTAGGTGGAGGGCAGGTAATCGACAACGGAAAAGAATGTTGGGAAGAGCTAGGCAGGTCTCCATCTGACCATGGGCTTTGAAAAGCCTCAGCCTTCATCCTTAACCCTGTGGGCCCACAGACTGCTTTCTAGGTGTAGGGCCGTCCAGTCAAATCACATACCCGAGCCTTCTAATACCAGATTCCCCAGCCAGAGCCTGCCGCAGCCTGGAAGACAGCAGACGGACGGGAATTTGCAGGCTGAGTTCTAACTTCCTTTCCAGAAAGCCTCATTATCCCGCTCTGAAGAATTCCTGACCCGAATCAGCACAGAACTTACAGATGAAGCACTGTTTATTGCTCGCTCCCATTTGAGTCCTATGCCCAACAAGGAAAAGCAGACAAAAGACCAAGGGACTCAGATATCTAGACATGGTGAACTCCCTCCCTCTTCATCTAGAGACCTGTCCCCCACTCCCTTCCAGCCACGGCTGGTCTCCCCGGGAATCTGCCCATTCTTTTCCTCCTCATTGCCGGTCCCAGGCACAGTGTCCCTTACCTTCTAACTCACTGTCGCTAGCCAGGAGCCCCCTTGTTCCCATCTGCTCTAGCCACAACTCTTTCTAACCACGGGGAAAGTTGTTCCTTTAACTGGGGCCTCTAATTCCAGTGTTCTTCACCAAGACCCGAGGCACCGACACCCGGTGAGTGAGGCTCTGTCCTTCTCCCAGGACAGAGGAGCCTGTGGGGAGAGAGCGAGGGTTGACAGCATCCCAGCAGGGTAGGGGGAGTTTTCAACCATGAAGTTCTATTCTATTCCCTCCCGATGCTCCAGATCAGGGTTCTCAGCCTATTCTGTTGTCTTCTGCCATCTCCAGCTCTGACAGAAATCGAACCCGAACCAAGGCACACCTTCTGCCATCTCCTCGTGAAAAGGTTTGTGTGAGGTTATTCAGTTCCGACATTTCCAGCGTCCCCTATGTGCTGCTCCGTGTGTTAGGAGTTAGACGTTTGGGACACAGAATGCATGATACAGACTCAGCCCTTGAAGAATTCGGGGGCTTGTTTGTTTGTTGGTTTGTTTGTTTGCGATAAGGTCTCCCTGTGTTGCATGGTGGGCCTGGAATTTGCCATGTAGACCAGCCTGGCCTTGACATCACAAAGATAACCCTGCCTCCGCCTCCCCAGTGCTAGGATTAAAGGTGCTCACCACCATGTCCAGCAGAATTCAGTTTAGAATGAGGGCCAGGACAAGTTAATGGCCAGTGACAACACAATATGGAATGGTGCCTACCTAAGAAGAGGAAACAATAAGACTATTTTTAGCCCAGCCTCAGCTGGGCTGGGAAGGAAAGGCATTGTGGAGCTTCCTGAAGAAGGAAACACCTAAGGAAAGAATTTCCCAGGGAAACAACTCTGAGTATTCTAAGCAGTAGAGATTGTATGGGCCAAGGGACAGAGAGGTATCATGGCGAGTGGGGCTGTGAGCAGCTCGGAAGCTCTAGGACCTGCCAGGCGTGGAGGCATGTGCCTGTAATCTCAGCATTCTGGAAGCACAGCCTGGTGTTCAAGATCAAGGCCAACTTGATCTTGATAGTGAGTTCCTGGACAGCCAAGGTTGCACGGAGAGACCTTGTCCCAAAATAGCCAAACAGGAATTTAGAAAGTATACATACATGATGAAAGAGGCTGGAGAGATGGCTGGCTCGGCAGTTTAGAGCGTTTGTTGATTTTCCCGAGGGTCCAGATTCAATTCCTAGCACCCGCATGTGATGGCTCACAACAATCTTTACGTCCAGTTCCAGGGTATCTGATACCCTCTTCTGGTCACCACAGGCACCCAGGCACACAAGTAGTACACAGACATAAATGCAGGCAAAACACCAATACATATACAATCATTTTTTTTAAATTCTAAAAGCCTGGTGTAACAGCGCATGCCTTTAATTCCAGCATTCAGGAGGTAAAGACAGGTTGATCTCTGAGTTCCAGGCCAGCCTGGTCTACAGAGGGAGTTCTAGGTCAGCTAGGGCTATATAGACTCTACCCTATAGGTAGACAAGTAGATACTTAAAGTAAAAAGCAAACAGACGTTAGATAGGGAGGGATGGATGAGCTGAAGCAGGAGGCAGATAGGTAAGTGACCACTGGCTATGTTAACACGTGCTAATCGCCTGCTGTGTGCCAGCACTGTCCTGGAGTGCAGCTCTGAACAAAGCAAAGCACCTGCTCTCAAGAAGTGTAAGTGGGAGATGAGAGATGACTGGGTGGGGAGATGGACAAGTAACGAGTGGGTGATGAGGTGGACGGAGCTGGAGGCCGGGGAAGGAGGGCGTAGGTGGCTGTGTGTATGGAGAAATGGGTTATGGATAAGTGGGGCATGCTGTCTGTACTCAAGGGTGGTATGTGGCCTGCATGGCTGGGTGAAAAGACAGGACAGGACGTATGGACAGGATCCGTAAGTATAGAGAGCCAACAGCTCTTCTTTTCTTCCAGGGAGCACTCCCCAACAGCCTGACAACTGGAGGATAAGCTCAGTCCTCCCTAGTACTGCTCTCTCTCGGCCTCTTGCCCTCCCCCACTATGTCCCTCAGTGAAGACCTCAAAGCCCCTCTTTTGCAACTGGCTAAACCTCTCATCTTGGGAGGAACTCCTGGTCATAAGCAACGCCACCTTTGAAACCAAGAAAATCTTCTGGAGCCGTTGCAGGGCCCTCTGCCCTCCGTGGGCAAACACTACTGAGAAGAAAAGGTTTTAATAAAGAACCAGGGATCCTCCCTTCCCCAAATCATTGGCAGTGTTCTGGAGTAGCTCCTGGAGGGGGTATGCCTTTCTTCTAGAGGGAGATGGTGCATGTCAGCATCTCTCTAAACTCTAGTTGTCTGGCACCTTTAGCTAGCCCTAGCATACGGGTGGCCACTCTTGATGGTCAGGAGAGCCTTTGCCTTGGGGTCTGAGGACCCTGGGCCTCCGCTTCTCCTTCTGAGTTTGTGGGGTCTCATGCTTAAAGAGAACGTGCTGACTTGTTGCCAGACAGAAGGTGATGCAGGAAGCTCTGAGGAGTTTGTATTTTAGGCCCAATTTGGCTCATTTGAAGTCTATTCGCCTCTTTCAACCTTACTTTCCTTCATTGAAAACTGAGTAGCTGAGCAGCGGTCGTACATGCCTTTAATCTCAGCACTGGGGAGGCAGAAACCCTGTCTCAAAAAAACCCAAACAAAAATCCCCCAAAACTGTAAGGAATAAATTACCCCAGTTTCACAAGTTCCTTACAAGAATTAAAAACAACAACAAAAGGTGGGTTATCCCTCTTAATTCTGAATAATCCCTGCACTCAGCAGGCTGAGGCAGGAAGACTGCTGCCAGTTCGGAGTATCAAGCGGATGTGGACTACACAGCGATGTCCTGTCAAAAACAGAAGGTAAAAAAACCAACCACAATGTACATAAAATCCTACCCACTCAGTAGGTTCCTGCCAGAGGATCTGGGGTTCAAGATCAACCTGGACACATAAGGCCCCATCTCAAAAACAAAAGTATCTTCCAGGACAGCCAGGGCTACACAGAGAAACCCTGTCTCAAAAAAAAAAAAAAAAAAAAAAAAAAAGTATCCAATACAAAAGCCGTCTCAAATTTACTTAAGCTGAAATCAAGGCTACTCCACTTGAGTCTGCTAAAATTCACCCCTTTTTAAAATATTTCAGCATCTTTTCAAACATCCTGCAGACAGTCAGCTGGAGGGCACGATTTCAAATTAGTAAAAATCAGCTCATTTGATTAAAAAAAAAAAAAACTAGGCAAATAGGCTAGACATTGGGTTGGGAATATAAGCTTATGGCCTGCTTATCCGTGACACCCTGCGTTCAGTTCTCAGCACCAAGAGGAAGCTCCGGTCTGCATATAATGTAGATCGAATATTATGGGGAAATGGGCATTCTTGGCAGACATGTGACAGCAGTATGCTTGATGTGGCAGGAAGGTAGGCATGGTGGCACACAGCCTACAGTCTCAGCACTTGAGAGGCTGGTCAGGATTTCAAATTCAAGACCAGCCTGGCGTATGGTGTGCTGATGCAC